>JAIUJO010003324.1:27500-30000 GCA_023846275.1 Vanilla planifolia | reverse complement strand
AGAAGAAGAAGAAGAAGAAAAAGAAGTGGAAGAAGAAGAAACAGAAGTAGATGAAGTTGAAGAAGTGGAAGAAGAAGAAGAAGCAGAAGAAGATGATGAATAAGAAGAAGATGAAGAAGAGGAGGATGAAGGAGAAAAAGAAGCTGAAGAAGAAAAACAAGAAGAAGAAGAAAAAGTGAATGAAGAACAAGAAGATGTAGAAGAACAAGAAGAAGAGATGGTGAAAGGAAAAGAAGAAGATGGTAAAGAAGAAGAGGAAGATGGAGAAGTAGTAAATGAAGAAGAAGATGAAGAAGAAGAAGAACAACAACAACAACAAGAAAAAGAAGAATATGAAGAAGAAGAAGAAGAAATAGAAGAAGAACAAGAAAAAAGAGAAGAAGAAAAAGAAAAGATTAAGAAAGAGAAGGTGAAGAAGAAGAACAATAAAAACATGATGAAGATGAAAACATTGAGGAAGAAGAGGAAGAAGAAGAAAAGGAAGAAGAGGAGGAGAAAGGAGAAGAGGAAGAAGAAGAAGAGAAAGAAAAAGTGGTGGAGGAGCAAGGAGGAGGAGAAGAAGAAGAAGAGAAGAAGTGGAAGACGAAGAAGAAAAAGAAGAAGAAGAAGAAAAAGACAATGATGAAGAAGAAGAAGAATAATGAGAAGAGGAGGAAGAAGAAGAAGAAGAAGAAGAAGAAGAAGAATAAAAAGAAGAAGAGGAGATAAGAGAAGAAGAAGAAGAAGAAGAAGAAGAAGTGGTAGAAGAGGAAGATGAAGAATAAGAAGAAGAAGAAGAAGAAGAAGAAGAAGAAAAAGTAGTACAAGAAGAAGAAGGAGAAAAAGTAATAGAATTACAAGAAGAAGGAGAAGAAGTAGATGAAGCTAGAGAAGAAGAAGAAGAAGAAGAAGAAGAACACAAAGAAGAAGAACAAGAGGAAGAAGCAGGAGAAGAAGAAGAACTCAAAGAAGAAGAAGAAGAAGAAGAAGAGGAAGTGGTAAAAAAGGAAGACGAAGAAGAAGAAGAAGAAGAAGAGGAAGAAGAAGAAGAAGAAGAAGAAGAAGAAGAAGAAGGAAAAGAAGAAGAAGATCATGATTAAAAAGAAGAACAGGAAGAAGAGGAAGAGGTAGAATAAGAAGAGGGTAAATAAAAAGAGCAGAAGGAGGCAAAAAAAGAGGAGGAAGAAGAAGTGTAAGAAGAAGAGGAAGGGCAGGAAGAAGAAGAAGAAGAAGAAAATGAAGAAAAAGAAGAGGAATAATAATAATAATAATAAGATGGAGAAGAAGTAGAAGAAGAAACACTAAAAGATGAATTCAAAGAAATTGTAGAAGAAGAGGTAGAGATTCAAGAAGAGAAGAAGAAGACAAAGAAGATATAGAAGAAGAAGAAGTAGAAGAAGAAGAAGAAGAAGAAGAAAAAGAACAAGAAGAAGAAGAAGAAGTAAATGGAGAACAGGATGATGGAGAAGAAGAAGAAGAAGAAAAGTTAAAGAAGAACAAGAACAGGAAAGAGAAGAAGTCGAAGAAGAAGAAGAAGAAAAAAACATTAACCAGAAAAAAATGCAGAAGAAGAAGAATAGAAGGACGTGGAAGAAGAAGAAGAAGAAGGAAAAGAAGAACAAGAACATGTAGACGAAGAAGAAAAAGAAGAGGAAGAAGAAAAAATGAAAAAGAAGTTGATCAAGAAGAAGAAAAAGAAGAAGAAGAAGAAGAAGAATAGGAACAAGAAGAAGAACAAGAGGTTGAAGAAGTAGGAGAAGAAGAAAAGAACAAGAAAAAGAAGAAGAAGAGGAAGAAGAAGAAGCAGAAGAAGAACAAGGAGAAGAAGAAGGGGAAGAAGAAGAATTAGAAGAAGAAGAAGAAGAAGAACTAGATGGAGAAGTTGAAGAAGAAGAACAAGAAAAATTTAAACAAGAAAATGTAGAAGAAGATGAAGAAGAGGAAGAATACGAGGAGGAGAAGGAAGAAGAAGAAGTAGAAGAAGAAGAAGAAGAGGAAGAAGAAGAAGAAGAAGAAGAAGTGGATGAAAATGAACAACAAGATGAAGAAAAAGAAGACGAAGAAGAAGAGAAAGAAGAAGAAGAAGAAGAAGAAGAAGAAGAAGAGGAACAAATAGAAGAAGAAGATGATGAAGAAGAAGAACAAGAAAAAGATGAAGAAGCAGAAAACATAGAAGAAGATGAAGAAGATGAAGAAGAAGAGGAAGAAAACCAAGAGGAGAAGGAAGAAGAAGAACAAATAGATGAAGAAGAGGAAGAGAAAGAAGAAGAATATCATTTAGAAGAAGAACTTAAAGAAGAAGAAGATGAAGTTACACAAGAAGAAGAAGAGGAAGAAGAAGAAGCGAAGAAGAAATATGCGAAGGTGAAGAAGAGGAAGAAGAAGATTAAGAAGAAGAAGAAGAAGAAGTAGAAGAAGAAGGAGAAGGAAAAGAAGAAGAAGAAGATGAAGATGATGATCATAATAAAAATGAAGAAGTAGAAAAGGAAGAAGAAGGAGAAGAGAAGAAGAAAGAAGACAA
>JAIUJO010003324.1:22500-25000 GCA_023846275.1 Vanilla planifolia | reverse complement strand
AAAGCAGTAGATGAAGGGGAAGATGAAGAAGAGGAAGTAGAAAAAGAAGAAGAAGAAGAACAAGATGATGATGATGAGAAAGAAGATGAAGGAGAAGAAGATGGAAATGAATAATAAGGGGAAGAAGGAGAAAAATGAGAAGTAGGAGAAGAAGAAGAAGTAGAAGAAGAAATGAAGAAAAAGAAGCAGTAGTAGAAGAAGAAGTGGAAGGAGAAGAAGAAGAAGAAGAAGAAGAAGAAGAAGAAGAAAGAAGAAGAAGAAGAAGAAGAAGAACAAGAAGAAGAAGGTGAAGAAGAAGAAGAACGAGAAGAAGAAGAAGAAGAAGAACATGAAGAAGAAGTAGTAGTAGAAGGAGAAGAAGAAGGAGAAGTAGAAGAAGAGGAGGAAGAAGAAGAAGAAGAAGACGAAGAAGAAGAAGAAGGGGAGGAAGTAGTAGTAGATGAAGAAAAAGAAGTAGAAGAAAAAGAAGAGGAAGAGGAAAAGATGAGGGAAGAAAAAGAAGAAGAGGAAGAAGAGGAAGAACAAGAAGAAGAAGAGGAAGAAGAAGAAGAAGAAGAAGCAGAAGAAGAAGCAGAAGAAGCAGAAGAAGAAGAAGAAGAAGAAGTAGAAGAAGAAGAAGAAGAGATAGAAGAAGAAAAAGAAGGAGAAGAAAAAAAGGAAGAAGAAGAAGATGAATAAGCAAAACAAGGAGGGCAAGATGAAGAAAGAACAAGAAATAGATGAAGAAGTAGAAAACTTAAAAGAAGAAGAAGAAGGTGATGATGAAGAAGAAGTGGAGGAAGAGGAGGAGGGGGACAAGGAGGAGTAGGAAGAAGAAGAAGAAGAATAGGAAGAAGTATTAGAAGAAGTAGAAGAAGAAGAAAAGGAAGAGGAAGATGAAGAAAAAAAGAAGAATAAACAAAGAAGAAGAAGAAGAAGAAGAAGAAGTGGAAGAAGAAGAAAAAGGAGTTGAGGAAAAAGAAGAAGAAAATGAAGAAGTAGTAGTAAAAGAAGAAGAAGTAGAGGTGCAACAAGAAGAAGAAGAAGAAGAAGAAGAAGAAGAAGAAGAAAAAGAGGAAGAAAAAAAGATGAAGAAGAAGAAGAGAGGAAGCAGAAGAGGAAGAAGGAGAAGAAGGAGAAGAAAATGAAGAAGAAGAATACGTAGAAGAAGAAGAAGAAGGAGAAGATGATGAAGAAGAAGAAGAAGGAGAAGAATAAGAAGAAAAGGAAGGAGAAGAAGAAGAAGAAGAAGTTGAAGAAGAAGAAAAGGAAGTAGAAGAAGAAGAAGTGAAGAAGAAGAAGAAGAAGAAGAAGATGATGATGATGATGATGATGATGAAGAAAAAGAAGAAGAAGATGAAGAAGGAGAAGAAGAAGATTATCATGATGAAGAAGAAGAAGAAGAAGAAGAAAAAGATGATGATGAAGATGAAGAAATAGATGTTGAAGAAGAAGAACAAGGAGAAGAAGAAGAAGATGGAGAAGAAGAAGAAGAAGAAGAAGCTAAAAGAGGAGCAGGAGGAGGAGGAGGAGGAGGAGAAGAAGAAGAAGAAGAATTAGAGGAAGAAGAAGAAGAAGTTGTTGAAGAAGCAGGAGAAAGAATTGAAGAAGAAGTAGTAGTATAAAAAGAAGAATACGAAGGAGAAGAAGAGAATAAGAAGAAGAAGAAAGATAAGAAAAAGAAGAAGAAGAAGAAGAAAGTAAAAAGAAGAAGAAGAAGAAAGTAAAGAAGAAGAAGAAGAAGAAGAAGAAGTAGAAGAAGAGGAAGAAGAAGAAGAAGAACACGATGAAGATGATGAAGAAGAAGAAGGAGAAGAAGAAGAACACGAAGAAGATCATGAAGAAGAAGGAGAAGAAGAAGAAGAAGAAGAAGGAGAAGAAGAAGGAGGAGGAGAAGAAGAAGAAAGATAAGAAGAAGAAGAAGATAATGGAGAAGAATGAGAAGAAGAAGAAGATGAGGAAGGAGTAGAAGAAGAAGGAGAAGAACAAGATGGAGAAGAAGAAGGAGATGAAGGATAAGAAGAAGAATAAGAAGAAGAAAAAGAAGAAAAAGAACAAGAAAAAGAAGAAGAACAAAAATGAGAAGAAGTAGAAGAAGAAGTAGAAGGAGAAGGAGTAGAACAAGAAGAAGTGGACGTAAGATGTTAAAGAAGAAGAGGAAGAAGAAGAAAAAGATGTTGATGTAAAAAAATGTAGAAGAATTAGAAGAAGAAGAAGAAGAAGAGCAAAAAGAAGAAGATAAAGAAGTAGAAGAAAAAGAAGTAGAAGAAGTCAAAGAAGAAGAAGAAGAAAATGTAAGAAGAAGAGGAAGAAAAATGAGAAGTTGATGAAGAAGAAAAGTAGTGGAAGAAGAAGAAGAAGAAGAAGGAAGAAAAGGAAGGAGAAGAGGAGGAAGAAGAAAAGGTAGAAGTAGAAGAAGTGGAAGAGGAAGATGGAGAGGAGCAGGGGGAGGACAAAGAAGAATTAGAAGAAGAAGAAGAACTTGTAGAAGAAGAAGAAGAAGAAGGAGAAGGAGAAGAAG
>JAIUJO010003324.1:12500-15000 GCA_023846275.1 Vanilla planifolia | reverse complement strand
TTCTTCTTTTACTTCTTGTTCTTGTTCTTCTTCTTCTTCTTCTTCTTATTCTTCTTCGTCTTTTTCTTCTTCTTCTTCTTCTCCTTCGTATTCTTCCACTTCTATTCCTCCCCAATTTTCTTCTCCTTCTTCTTCTTTGCCTTCCTCTTCATTGCCTTCGTTTTCTTCATTTTCTTTTTGTTCCTCATCTTCTACTTCTTCTTCTTCATCTTTGTCTTCTCCTTCATCTTCTTGATCTTCTCCTTCTTCTTCTTGCTCTGCTTCTTCTTTTTCTTTTTCTTCCCCATCCTCTTCTTTTTCTTCTTTTCTTCTTCTTCTCTTCCTCTTCTTCTTCTTCTTCTTCTTCTTCTTCTTCTTCTTCTTCTTCTTCTTCTTCTTCTTCTTTTTCTTCTCGTTCTTCTTCTTCTTCTTCTCATTCCTCATCTTCTTCTGAATCTTCTTCGTCTTCTTCTTTTTCTTCTTCTACTTCTTCCTCCTCCTCCTCCTCCTCTTCTTCTTCTTCTTCTTCCTCCTCCTCTTCTTCTTCTACTTCTTCTTATTGATCTTTTTGTTCCTCGTCTTCTTTTTGTTCTTCTTCTTCATCTTCTTCTTTTATTTCCCCTTCTTGTTCTTCTTCTTCTTCTTCTATTTCGTTTCATGCTTGTTTGTTTTCTTCTTCTTCTCCACCTTTTTCTTTTTCTTCTTCTTCTCAACCTTTTTCCTCTTTACCTTCTTCTTCTTCTTCCTCTTCTTCCACTTATTATTCTTCTTCTTTTTCTTCTTCTTCACCTTCTTCTCCTTCATCACCTTCTCTTTCTTCTTCTTCTTCTTCTTCTTCTTCTTCTTCTTCTTCCTCCTCCTCTCGTTCTTCTTCTGCATCTTCTTCTTCTTCTTCCTCGCATTTTTCTTCTTCTTCTTATTCTTTTACTTCTTCATCTTCTTCAACTTCTTCTTCATCTTCTTCTTGTTCTTCTTCTCCATCTTTTCTTTTTCTTCTTCTTCTTTTTCTTCTTCTTCTTCTTCTTCTTCTTCTTCTTCTTCTTCTTCTTCATCTTCATCTTCTTCCACTTCTTCTTCTTCTTCTTCAACTTCTCCTTTTCTTCTTCTTCTTCTTCTTCTTTTTCTTCTTCCTCTCATTCTTCATCTTCCCTATTTCATCCTCTTTTTATTCGTCTTCACCATCATCATCATCTTCTTCTTCTTCTTAATCTTCTTCTTCCTCTTCTTATTTGTCTACTTCTTCATCTACTTCTTCATCTTCAACCTCCTCTTCTTATTCTTCTTCTACTTCTGATCCTTTTACAAATTTTTCATCTTCTTTTTCATCATCTTATTCTTCTTCTTCTTTTACCTTTTCTTCTACTCGTTTTCTTCTTCTTCTTCTTCTTCTTCTCCTTCTTCTCCTTCTTTTCCTTCTCTTTCTTCTTCTTCTTCTTCCCTTCTCCTTCTTCTTCTTTGTCTTATTCTTCTTCATCTTCCTATTCGTCATTTTCTTCTTCTTCTTCTTCTTCTTCCTCTACATCTTCTCCTTCTTCTTCATCTTTTTCTTCTTATCCATCTTGATCCTCCTCCTCTTCTTCTTCTTCTCCTGCTTCTGCTTCCTCTCGTTCTTCTTCTTCTTCTTCTTCTTGTCTTCCTCTTCTACTACTTCTTCTTCTTCAACTTCTTCTTGTTATTCTTCTTATTATTCTTATTCTTATTCTTCTTCTTCTCCTTCTTCTTCCTTTTCTTGCCATTATCCCTCTTCTTCTTCTTCTCCTTTTCTTCTTCTTCTTCTTCTTCTTCACCTCCATCTGCTTCTTCTTCTTCTTCTTCTTCTTCTTTTTCTTCTTCTTCTTCTTCTTTTTCTACTTCTTCTTCTTCTTTTTCTTCTTCTTCTTCTTCTTTTTCTACTTCTTCTTCTTCTTTTTCTTCTTCTTCTTCTCCTTATTCCTCTTCTTCATCTTTTACTTCTTCTTTTTCTTCCTCCTCTTCTTCTTTTTCATCTCCATCTTCTTCTTCTTCTTCATCTACTTCTTTGTCTTGTTCTTCTTCTTCTTCTTCTCCTTCTTTGTCCTCTTCTTCTTCTTCTTCTCCTTCCTTCTTCTCCTCTTCTTTTTATTCTTTTTCTTTTTTTTCTTCTTCTTACACTTCTTCTTCTTCTTTTTCTTCTCTATCTCACTCTTCTTCTTATTCTTTTTCTTCTTTGTCATCTTCATCTTCTTCTTCTTCTTCTTCATCTTTGCCTTCTTGAACATCTTCTTCTTCTCCTTCTTTTTTTTTGTTCTTCTTCTTCTTGTTCACCATCCTCTTCTTCGCCTTCTTCTTCATCTACTTCTACTTCCTCTTCTTTTTCTTCTTCCTCCTCTTCATCTTCATCTTCTTGCCTTCTTCTTCTTCTTCTGGTTCATCTTCTTTTTATTTTTCTTCTTCTTCTTCTTCTTCCTCTACTACTACTACTTCCTTTTCTTCTTCTTCTTCCTATTCTTCTTCTTCTTCTTCTCCTTCTTGTTCTACTTCTTCTTCTTCTTCTTGATCTTCT
>JAIUJO010003324.1:0-5000 GCA_023846275.1 Vanilla planifolia | reverse complement strand
TCTTCTTCCACGTCTTCTTCTTCTTCTCTTTTTTCATCCTCTTCTTCCTCTTCTTCTTTGTCTTCTTGTTCTTCCCCTTCTTCTTCTACTTCTTTGCCTTCTTCTTCTTCTACTACTTCTTCGTATTCCTCTTCTTCTTCTTCTTCTTCTTCTTCTTCTTCTTCTTCCCATTCTTCTACTTCTTCTTCTTCTTCTTTCCATTCTTCTACTTCTTCTTTTCCTTCTTGTTTATCTTGTTTGTCTTCTCCTTCTTCATTTTCTTCTCCTTCATCTTCTTCTTCATCGTCTCATTCTTCTTCTTTTACTTCTTGTTCTTCTTTTACAATTTTTCTTCTTCTTCATCTTTTCTTCTTTTCCTTCCCTTTCTTCTTCAACTTCTACCTTTACTTCTTCTTCTTCTACTTCGTGTTCTTCTTCTTCTTCTTCCTGATCTTCTTCATCTTCTTCTAATTCTTGTTTTAGTTCTGAATCTTCTTCTTCTCCTCCTGCTTTTTCTTCTTATTCTTCTTCTAATTCTCCTTCTTCTTCTTCTTCTTCTTCATCCTCCTCTTCTTCATCTTTATTTTCTTTGTTTTCTTCTTCTTCCTCGCCTTCAACTTCTAGTTCTTCTTCTTCATCCTCCCCTTCCTCTTCTTCTTCTTCTTCTTCTTCCTTTCTTCTATTTCTTCTCTTCCTTTTCTTCTTCTTCTTTGTCTTCTTCTTCTTCTACATCTTTTCTTCTTCTTCTTCTTCATCTTCTTCTCCATCTTCTTCTTCTTCTTCTTCTTTCTCATCATGTTCTCCGTCTTCATATTCTTCTTCTTCTTCCTCTTCTGCTTCTTCTTCTTCTTCATGTTATTATTATTATTATTGCATTTCTTCTTCTTCTGGTTGTTGTTGTTCTTCTCCTTCTTCTTCTTCTTATTCTTCTCTTCCTCCTTTTTCTTCTCTGTCTTCTTCTTCTTCTTACTTTTTTTCTTCTTCTTAACCTTCTCCTTCTTCTTGTCCTTCTTCTTCTTCTTTTTCTTCTTTTTTTCATTGTATTATTCATCTTCTTCTCATCTTCTCCTTATTATTATTTTTTATTATTATTCTACATCTTCTTCGTTGCCTTGTTCTTCTTCTTCTTTTACTTCATCATCTTCCTCAACTTCTTCATTTCCTTCTTGTTGTTCTTCTCTTTCTTTTCTACTTCTTCTCCTTGTCTTTGTTCTTCATCTTCTTCTTCTACATTTTCTTCATCTACTTCTTCTTCTTCTACTTCTTCTACTTCTTCTTCTTCTTCTTCCACTTCTTCTTTTTCTTCTTCTCCTTCTTATTCTTCTTCTTCTCCCACTTCTTATTCTTCTTATTCTTCTTCTTTTTATTCATCTTCATCTTCTTCTTTCTCTTCTTCTTCTTCTCCTTTTCCTCATCTTCTACTTCTTCAACTTCGACTTCTTTGTCTTCTTCTTCTTCATTTTATTCTTCTTCTTCTCTTCTCTTCTATTCTTCTTACTAATTTTGCTTCTTCATCTTCTTCTTCTTCAACTTATTCTTTTTCTTCTTACTCCTCTTCATCATCTTCTTCTTTTAATTTTTCTTGTACTATTTTGTGTTCTTCTTTTTTTTCTTCTTCTCTTTCTTCATCTTCTTCTTCTTGCTCTTCTTCTTCTTCTTCTTCTTCCTCTTCTTCTTCTTATTCTTTTTCTACTTCTTCTTCCTCTTCTTCTTCTTGTTCTTCTTCTTCTTCTTCTTCTTCTTCTTCTTCTCCATCTTCTTTTCCTTCTTCTTTTTCTTCTTCTTCATTCTTATTCTTCTTCCTCTTCTTCTACTCTTCTTCCTCTCCTTCTTCTCCTCCTCCACCTCCTCCTCCTATTTCTTCTTCTTCACCTTCTTCTTCTTCTTTTTCTACTTCGTCATCTTAATCTTTTTCTTTCTCCTCTTCTTCTTCTTCTCGTCTTCTTCTTCTTCTTCTTCTTCTTCTTCTTCGTCTTTGTCTTTTTCACCTTCTTCGTCTTTCTCTTCTTCTTCTTTTTTTTCTTTTTCATCTCCTTCTTCTTCATCTTCCTCTTTTTCTTCTTCTTTGTCTAATTCTTCTTCTTCGTCTTCTTCTTTTTCTTGTTCCTCTTCTTCTTCCTCTCCTTCATAATTTTCTTTATTGTCTTCTCCTTCTTCTTCGTCTTCTTCTTCCTCCTCCAACTCTTCGTCTTCACCTTTTTCATCTTGTTAATCTTCGTTTTCTTTCTCTTCTTCTTCTTCTTCTTCTTCTTCTTTTCTTTCATCATCATAATCTTCTTCTTCTTATTCTTCTTCCTCTTCTTCATCTTCTTCTTCTTCATCTTCTGCTTCTTCTACATTCATCATCTTCTTCTTCTCCTTTAACATCTTCCATCATCACCTTCTTCTTCTTCTTCTTCTTCATCCTCCTTGTCGTCTTTTCTTCTTGTTCTTCTTCTCCTCTTCATCTTATTCGTCTTCTCCGTCTACTTCTACTTCATCTCATCTTCATTTTTCTTTGTCTTCTCCTTCTTCTTCTTCTTCATCTTCTACATCTTCTTCATCTTCTTCTTCTTATTCTTTCTTTTTGTCTTCTTCATCTTCCTTTTTATCTTCTTCCTCTTCTTAATATTTTTCTTCCTTTTCTTGTTCTTTGTCTTCTTCTTGTTCTTGTTCTTGTTCTTCTTTTTCTCTATGTCCTCATCTTCTTGTTAATCTTCTTCTTCTTTGTCTTCTTCTTCTTCTTCTTCTTCTTCTCTTCCTCTTCTTCTTCTTTTTCTTCTTCTTCTTCATCTTCTTCTTCTTCCTCTTCTTCATGTTCTTCTTCTTCCTCTTCCACTTCTTCTTCTTCTTCTTCTGCTTCTACTTCTTTGTCCTCTTCTTCTTCTTCATCATCTTCTTCTGCATCTTCTTTCTTCTTCTTCTTTTTCTTCTTCTTCTTATTCCTCTTATCATCTTCATCTTAGTCTTCTTCAACCTTTACTTCTTCTTCTTCTTCTTCACCATCCAATTTTTATCTTCTTCATCTTCTTATTCTTCTTAATTATCTTCTTGTTTCTTCATCTTCGTCTTCTCCTTCTTCTTCTTCTTCTACTACTACTTTTTTTGCTTCTTCTTCTCAGTCTTCTTAATCTACTAGTACTACCACTTCTTCTTCTTCTTCTTCCTCCTCTTCTCTTCTTCTTCTTCTTCATCATCTCCTTCTCCTTCTCCTTCTTCTTCTTCTCCCTCTTCTTCTTCCTCTGCTTCATCTTCCCCTTTTTGTTTATCTTCTTCTTCTTCTTCTCCTCCTCTCTGCTCCTCCTTCTACTTCTTCTTCTTCTTCTTCTTCTTCTTCTTTTCCATCTTCTTCTTCTTTTTCAACTTCTTCCACATCTTTTTCTTCTTCTTCCACTTCTTTTTCTTCATCTTCTTTTACTTTTTCTCTTCTTATTCTTCTTCTTCTTGTTCGTCGCCTGCTTTTCCTTCTTCTTCTTCTCTCCTTCTACATCTTCTTCTTCTTCTTCTTCTACTTCTTACTCTCTTCTTCTTCTTCTTCCTCTTCTTCTTCTTCTTCTTCTTCTTCTTCTTCTACTTATTCTTCTTTCTTGTGATCGTTCTTCTCTTCATCTTTTTCCTTCTCTTCTTCTCTTCTTCTAATTCTTCTTCTTCTTCTTCCTCCTCTTCGTTTTCCTCTTCTTCTACAACATCTTAATCCTTCTTCGCGTTCTACTACTCCTTTCGTCCTTCTTCTTCTTCTTCTTCTTGTACTTCCTCTTCTTCTTATTCACCCTTTCTTCTTCTTCATTGCCTTCTATTCCTTCCTTGTTCTTCTTTTCCTTCAATGCATCCTCTTCTTCCTCTTCCTCTTCCTCTTCTTCTGCTTCTTCTTCTTCTACTTCTTCTTCAACTACTTATATTCATCTTCTTTTTCATTTTCTTCTGCTTCTTCTTCTTCTTCTTCCTCTTCTCCTCTTTTTCTTCTCTTTCTTCTCTCTCCTCCCTATTCTTTCCTTCTTCTTCCTCTTCTTCTTCTTCTACTACTTTTTCTTCTTCTTCTTCTTCTTCTTCTTCTTCAACTTCTACCTCCTCTTCTCTTTCTTTTGCCCCTTCTTCTTCTTCTTTTCTCCTCCTCCACTTCTTCATCGTGCTCCATCTTTTTGTTCTTCTTCTTCTCCTTCTCCTCTTCTTCGTCTTCTTCCTCTTGTTTTTTCGTCTTCTCCTTCTTCTTCTTCACCTTCTGTGTCTTCTTCCTCTTCTTCTTCTTTGTCTTCCTCTTCCTCTCTTTATTCTTCTTTTTCTTCTATTCTTCTTCCTCTCTCCTCCTCCTTCTTCTTTCTTCTTCTTTCCCTTCTTTTTCTTCTACTTCTTCTTCTTCCTCTTCATTGTTTCTTTTTCTTCTTCTTCTTTTTCTTCTTGTTAATCTTCTTCTTCATCATCATCTTCTTCTTCTTCATCTTCATCTTCTTCTTTCTCTTCTTATTGTTCTTCTTCATCTTCTCCTTCTACTTCTTCTTCATCTGCTTCTTTTTCTTCATCGTCTTATTCTTCTTCTTCTTTTACTTTTCTTCCTCTTCCTCATCTTTGTCTTCTTCGTCATCTTCTTCTATTTATTCATTATTTTTCTACTTGTTCCACTTTTTAGCTTCTTCTTCTTTGACTCTTCTTTTTCTTCTATCTTCTTCTTCTTTTTCTTCTTCTTCTACTTCTTCTTCTTCATTTTCATCATCATCAACATCTTCGTCTCCCTTCTTCCTATTATTATTATGATTTTTCTTGTTCTTGTTCTCCTTCTCCTTCTTCTTCTTCTTCTACTACTACTTTTTCTGCTTCTTCTTCTCAGTCTTCTTAATCTACTAGTACTACCACTTCTTCTTCTTCTTCTTCCTCCTCTTCTCTTTTTCTTCTTCTTCATCATCTCCTTCTCCTTCTCCTTCTTCTTTTTCTCCTTCTTCTTCTTCCTCTGCTACATCTTCACCTTTTTTGTTTATCTTCTTCTTCTCCTCCTCCTCCTCCTCCTTCTACTTCTACTTCTTCTTCTTCTTTTCCATCTTCTTCTTCTT
>JAIUJO010001053.1:37500-40960 GCA_023846275.1 Vanilla planifolia | reverse complement strand
AGAAGAAGGAGAAGAAGAAGTAGTAGTTGAAGAAGAAGAAGAAAGAAGAAGAAGAAGAAGAAGAAGAAGAAGGAGAAGGAGAAGAAGAAGAAGAAGATGAAGAAGAAGAAGAAAAAGAAGTAGAAGAAGTAGAAGAAGATGAAGAAGAAGAAGAGGAAGAAGAAGAAGTGAAAGATGATCAAGAAGAAGAAGAAGTTGTTGATGATGATGATGATGATAAAGTAATAGTAGAGGAAGAATAAGAAGAAGAAGAAGATGAAGAAGACGATGAAGTAGAAGAATAATAAGAAGAAGATGGAGAATAAGAAGAAGAGGAAGAAGTAGTAGAAGTAGAAGAACAAGAAGTAGAAGAACAAGAACTAGAAGAAGAAGGATAAGAAGAAGAAGTAGAAGTAGAAGAAGAAGATGAAGAAAAAGAAGAAGGAGAATAAGAGAAGAAGAAGAAGAAGAAGAAGGAGAAGGAGAAGAAGAAGATGGAGAAGTTGAAGAAGAAGAAGAAGAAGAAGATGTTGGAGAAGAAGAAGAAGAAGAAGAATAAGAGGTTGGAGAAGAAAAAGAAGAGGAAGAAGAAGAAGTAGAAGAAGATGGAGAAGAAGACGAAGAAGCAGATAAGATGAAGAAGAAGAAGAAGAAGAAGAAATAAAGTAGGAGAAGAAGAAGGAGAAGAAGAAGAAGAAGAAGAAGAAGAAAAAATTGAAGTAGAAGAAGAAGAAGTAGAAGAAGAAGAATAAGAAGAAGAAGTATAGAAGAGGAAGAAGAAAAAGAAGAAGAAAAAGAAGTAGTAGCAGTAGAAGAAGGAGAAGAAGAAGAAGAAGAAGTGGAAGAAGAAGAAGAAGAAGAAGAAAAAGAAGCAGAACAAGCAAAAGTAGAAGAAGAAGAAGAAGAAGAATAGGAAGAAAAATGAGAAGAAGAAGAAGAAGATGATGAAGAAGAAGAAGAAAAAGAAGGAGAAGATGAAGAAGAGGGAGAAAAAGAAGAAGAAGAAGAAGAAGAAGTTGAAGAAGTAGAAGTAAAAGAAGAAGAGGAAGAAGAGGAAGAAGTAGAAGAAGTAGAAGAAGAAGAAGAAGACGAAGAAGAAGAAGAACAACAAGAAGAAGAAGAAAAGAGGAAGAAGAAGAAGTAGAAGAAAAAGAAGATGATGAAGAAGAAGAATATGAAGTAGAAGTAGAAGAGAAAGAAGTAGAAGAAGAAAATAAAGAACAAGAAGATGAAGATGAAGGAGAACAAGATGAAGAAGAAGAAGATGAAGTGGTAGAAGAAGAAGAAGAAGAAGAAGAAGGAGAAGAAGAAGAATAACAAGAAGAAGAAGGAGAAGAAGAAGAAGATGATGAAAGAGAAGAAGAAGGTGAAGAAGAAGAAGGAGAATAAGGAGTAGAAGAAGAAGGGGGATGAGGAGGAGGAGAAGGAGTAGAAGAAGAAGAAGAAGAAGAAAAAGAGAAAAAAGAAGATAAAGAAGAAGAAGATGTTGATGAAGAAGAAGAAGAAGAAGAAGAAAATTTACAAGAAAAAGAAGAAAAAGTTGTAGAAGAAGAAGAAGAAGAAGAATCAGAAGAAGAAGAATAAGAAGAAGTAACAAGAAGAAAAGGAAGAAGGAGAAGAGAAGAAGAAGTAGAAGAAGAAGAGAGAAGGAGGAGGAGGAGGAGGAGGAGGAGGAGAAGAAGAATAAGAAGAAGCAATGCAAGAAAAAGAAGAAGAAGAAGAAGTAGGAGAAGAAGAAGAAGAAGAAGAAGTTGTAGAAGAAGAAGAAGAAGGCGAAGTAGAAGACGAAGAAGAAGTAGATGAGGAAGAAGAAGACAAAGAAGAAGATGATGATGATGATGTTAATGATGAAGAAGATGAAAAAGAAGAAGATGAGAAGAAGAAGTAGAAGAAGAAAAAGAAGAAGTAGAAGAAGTAGAAGAAGAAGAATTCAAAGATGAAGAAGCAGAAGAAGTAGAAGAAGAAGAAGAAGGAGAAGAAGAAGAAGAAGAAGAAGGAGGAGGAGAAGAAGAAGAAGTTGAAGAAGAAAGAGAAGAAGAAGAAGTTAAATAAGAAGAAGAAGAAGAAGAAGAAGAAAAAGATGAAGAAGAAGAAGAAGGAGAAGAAGAAGAAGAAAGAGAAGAAGAAGAACAAGGAGAAGGCGAAGAAATAGGAGAAGAAGAATGAGAAGAACATCAACATGAAGAAGATGGAGAAGAACAAGAAGATGGAGAAGTAGAAGAAGAAGAAGAAGAGGTAGTAGTAGAAGAAAAAGAAGAAGAAGAAGAAGAAGAACAAGAAGAAAAAGTAGTAGAAGAAGAATAAGAAAAAGAAGAAGAAGAAGAAGTAGAAGAGGTAGAGGACGAAGAAAAAGTCGAAGAAGAAGAAGAAGTAGATGATGAAGAGAGAAGAAAGAAGAAGAGTATGTAGAAGGAGAAATAGTAGTAGAAAAATAAGAAGAAGATGAAGAAGAAGAAGAAGGAGAAGAAGTACAAGTAGAACAAGAAGGAGAAGGAGAAGATGGAGAAGATGTAGTAGTAGAAGAAGAAGAAGAAACAAAGAATAAGAAGAAGTAGAAAAGGAAGAAGAAGAAGAAGAAGAAGAAGAAGAAAAGGAAGAATAAGATGAAGAAGTATGATGTAGAAAAAGAATAATAAGGAGGAGAAGAAGAAGAAGAGGAAGAAGAAGAAGATGATGAAGAGAGAAAAAGAAGAAAAGGAGTAGAAAAAGTAGGAAAAGAAGTAGACAAAGAAAAAGAAGAAGAGGAAGTAGAAGAAGAAGAACAAGAAGAAGAAGAAGAAGAAAAATAGGAGGAGAAGGAGGAAGAAGGAGAAGAACAAGAAGAGGAAGAAGTAGTAGAAGAAGAGAAGAAGAAGAGGAAGAAGTAGTGGAGGGAAGGAGAGGCAGAAGAAGTATGAGAAGATGAAGAAGAAGAAAAAAAGAAGTGGAAGAAGAAGAAGGAGAAGAAAAAGAAGAAGTAGAAGAAGTACAAGAAGAAGAAGAAGAAGAAGGAGACGAAGAAGAAGAAGAAGAAGTAGAAGAAGTAGAGGATGAAGAAAAGAAAAATGAGTAGGGGAAGAAGAAGAGGAAATAGAATAAGAAGAAGAAGAAGAAGAAGAAAAAAAAATAGAAGAAGAAGAAGATGATGTTGAACATTAAGAAGAAGAGAAGAAGAAGAAGAAGAAGAAGAAGAAGAAGAAGAAGTAAAAGAGAATAAGAAGAAGAAAAAGAAGAAAAAGGAGTAGAAGAAGAAGAAGAAAAAGTAGAAGAGGTAGAGGAGGAAGAAGTCAAAGAAGAGGAAGAAGAAGAAGAAGACAAAGAAGAAGAAAAAGAAGAAGAGGAAAAAGAAGATGTGGTAGTAGAAAAACAAGAAGAAGGTGAAGAAGAAGTAGAATTAGAAGAAGAAGAAGAAGAAGAAGAAGAAGAAGAAACAGTAATAGCAGAAGAAGAAGAAGAAAAAGAAGAGGAAGAAGCAGAAGAAGTGGAGGGAGAAGAAGAAGAA
>JAIUJO010001053.1:5000-12500 GCA_023846275.1 Vanilla planifolia | reverse complement strand
AAGAAGAAGAAGAAGAGAAAATTGAAGAAGAAGAAGAAGAAGAAGAAGAAGAAGAAGAAGAACAAGAAGTTGTAGTAGTAGAAGAAGAAGAAGAAGAAGAAGAGGAAGAAGAAGGAGAGGAGGGAGAAGAAGAAGTAGAAGAGGGAGAAGAAGAAGAAAAAGATTAAGAAGAAGAAGAAGAGGAAGAAGAAGAAGAAGAAGATGAAGGGGAAGAAGGAGAAGATGAAAGAAGAAGAGAGAGAAGTAGAAGAAGAAGAAGAAGAAGAAGATATAAAAGAAGAAGAAGAAGAAAAATAAAAAAGAAAAGAAAGAGAAGAAATGAACAAATAGAAAATGAAGAAGTAGGAGAGGCGAAGAAGAAGTAAGAGAAGAAGAAGAATTAGTAGCATTAGTAGAAGAAGAAGAAGTAGGATGGTAAGAAGAAGAAGAAGGAGAAGAAGAAATAGAGGAAGAAGAAGATGATGATGAAGAAGAAGAAGAAGAAGAAGAAAAAGAAATAGAATTAGAAGAAGAAGAAGATAAAGAAGAAGAAGAGTAGGAAGAAAAAGAAGAAAAGGAAGTTGAAGAAGAAGAAGAAGAAGAAGAAGAACTAGTAGTAGAAGAAGTAGAAGATGAAGAAGAAGAAGAAGCAGAAGTAGATGAAGAAGATGATGATGATGAAGTAGACGAAGAAGAAGAAGAAGAAGTAAAAGAAGAAGAAGAAGAAGAAGAAGAAGAAGAAGAAGCAGGAGAGCAAATGCAGAAGAAGAAGAAGAAGAAGAAAATGATGAAGAAGAAGTGTAAGCAGAAGTAGACGAAGAAGAAGAAATAGAAGTAAAAGAAGAAGATAATGAAGTAAAAGAAAAAGAAGAAGAAGAAGGGGAAGATGAAGTTGAAGAAGAAGAAGATGAAGAACAAGAAAAGGAAAAGAACAAGAAGTCGTAGTAGTAGAAGAAGAAGAACTAGAAGAAAAAGAAGAAGAAGCAGAAGAAGAAAAAGTAGAAGATGAAGGAGAAGATGAAGAAGAAGAAGATGAAGAAGAAGAAGAAGAATAAGAAGAAGATGATGACGATGGAGAAGAAGAAGAAGAAGAAGAAGAAGAAGAATAAGAAGTTGAAGTGGTAGTAGTAGATAAAGAAGTGCAAGAACAGAAGAGGGAGAAGAAGTAGAAGAAGAAGAAAAATAAGATGAAGAAAAAGAAGAAGAAGAAAAAGAAGAAGAAGCAGAAGAAGAAGATGATGAAGAAGAAGAAGAAATAGAAGAGGAAGAAGAAGAAGAAGAAGAAGAAGAAGAAGGGAAGAAGAACAAGAAGAAGAGGTAGAAGAAGAAGATTAAGAAGAAGAAGAAGAAGAAGAAGTAGAAGCAGTAGCAAAAGAAGAAGAAGAAGATGATCAAGAAGAAGAAGAAGAGGAAGCAAAAGAAGAAGAGGAAGTTGAAGAAGAAGAAGAAAAAGAGGTTGTAGAAGAAGAAGTAGAAGAAGAAGAAGAAGTGGAAGGTCAAGAAGTGGAAGAAGCAGAAGAAAAAGAAGAAGAAGATGATAAAGTAGTAGTAGTTGTAGAATAATAATAATAATAATAATAATAAGTAGAGGCAGAAGAAGAAGAAGAAGAAGAAGATGAAACATAAGAGGAAAAAGAAGAAGAAAAAGAAGAAGAAGAAGAAGAAAAAGAAGAAGAAGATAGAGTAGAAGAAGAAGATGATAGAGTAGAAGAAGAAGATGATGAAGATGAAGAAAAACAAGAAGAAGAAGAGTAAGAAGAAGATGAAGAACAAGAAGAAGAACAACAACAAGAACATAAAGTAGTATCATTAGTAGTAGTAGAAGAAAAAAAAGTAGTAGTAGTAGTAGTGGAAGATGAAGACGAAGAAGAAGAAGGAGGAGGAGGAGAAGAAGAAGATGAAGAAGAAGATGTAGTAGAAGTAGTAGTAGTAGAAGAAGAAGAAGAAGAAGATGTAGAAGAAGAAATAGAAGAAGAAGAAGTTGTAACAATTGTAGTGGTAGAAAAAGAAGTGGAAAAAGAAGAAGAGGAAGAAGAAGTAGAAGAAGAAGAAGAAGAAGTTGTAGAAAAAGAAGAAGAAAAAAATAGTAGAAGAAGAAGTCGAAGAAGAAGAAGAAGAAGAAGAAGAAGAAGAAGAAGAAGTAATAGTAGTAGTAGAAGTAATTGTAGAAGAAAAAGTATAAAAAGAAGAAAAAGAAGAGGAAGAAGAAGAAGAGAAGAAGAAAAAGAAGATGAAGATGAAGAAGAAACAGAACTACAAGAAGAAGAAGAAGTAGAAGTAGTAGTAGTAGAAGAAGAAGAAGAAGAAGAAAAAGAAGAAGAAGGAGAAGAAGAAGAAGAAGTGGTAGAAGGAGAAGTTGAAGAAGAAGAGGAAGAAGAGGAAGAAGTAGAAGAAAGCGAAGAAGAAGAAGAAAAGAAGAACAAGAACAAGAAGAAGTTGATGATGAAAATATTGATGAAGAGGAAAAAGTAGAAGTAGAAAAAGTAAAAGAAGATGAAGAAGAGGAAAAAGAAGAAATAGAAATAGAAGAAGAAGAAGAAGAAGAAGAAGGAAAAGAAGAAAAAGTAGTAGTAGTAGTACAAGAAGAAGAACAAGAAGAATAAGAAGATTTAGAAGAAGAAGAAGAAGAAGAAATAGAAGAAGAAGAGGAGGAGGAGGAAAAAGAAGAAGAAGAAGAAGCAGAAGAAGAAGGAAAAGAAGAAGAAGAAGAAGAAGTAGAAGAAGATGAAGAAGGAGAAAAAAAGTAGTCGTAGTAGAAGAAGAACAAGAAGATGAAGGACAAGATGAAGAAGAAGAAGAAGAAGATGAAGTAAAAGAAGAAGAAAAAGAAGAAGAAGAAGAAGAAGAAAAAGAAGAAGAAGAAGAAGTAGAAAAAGAAGAAAAAGAAGAAGAAGAAGAAGTTGGTGAAAATGAAGAAGAAGAAGAAGAGGGCGAAGAGGAAGAAGAGGAAGAAGAAGAAGAAGAAAAAGAAGAAGAAGAAGAGATGGAAGAAGAAACAAAAGTAGAAGAGGAAGAAGTAGAAGTAACAAAAGAAGGAGAACAAGAACAAGTAGTAGTAGTAGAAGGAGAAGAAGAAGAAGAAGAAGAAGAAGAAGAAGTATAACATAAAGTAGAAGTGCAAGAAGAAGAAGTTGAAGAAGAAGAAGAAGAAGAAAAAGAAGAAGAAGAAGTAGAAGAAGCAGAAGAAGAACAAGAAGGAGTAGTAGAAGAAGAAGTAGTCGAAGAAGAAGAAAAAGAAGAAGAAGAAAGTGAAAGAAGAAGAAGAAGAAGTATAAGAAGAAGAAGAAGATAAAGAAGAAGAAGAAAAAGAATAGGAAGAAGAAGAAGAAGAAGAAGAAGTAAAAGAGGAAGAATTACTGAAAGTAAAAGAGGAAGAGGATGTAGAAGATGAAGAACAAGAAGAAGAAAAAGAGGAAGAAGAAGAACAAGAAGAAGAGGAAGAAGAAGAAGAAGATGAAGAAAAAGAAGAAGAAGAAGGAGATGAACAACAATAATAACAATAAGAGAAAGAAGAAGTACAAGAAGAAGAAGTAGAAGAAGAACAAAATGAAGAAGAGGAAGAATAAGAAAAAGAATTAGTAATAATAAAAGAAGAAGAGGAAGTAGCAGAAGAAGAAGAAGAAGAAGAATAAGTAGACGAAGAAGAAAAAGAAGAAGAAGTAGAAGAAGAAGAAGAGGAGGTGGAAATAGATGAACAGGAAGAAGAAGAAGAACAAGAAAAATTAGAAGAAGAAGAAGAAGTAGAAGAAGAAGAAGATGAACATGAAAAAGAAGAAAATGGAGAAGAAGAAAAAAAGAAGAGGAAGAAGAGGAAGAAGAAGAAGAAAAAAAGAAGATGAACAAGAAGGAGAAGAAGAAAGAAGAAGAAGGGGAAGTAGAAGAGGAAGAAGAAGAAGATGAAGAAGTTGTAGAAGAAGAAGAAGAAGAAGAGAAGGAGAAGAAGAAGAAGAAGAAAAAGAAAGAGAAGAAGAAGAAGAATGAGAACAAGAAGAACTTAGAGAAAACGAAAAAGTAAGAGAAGAAGAAGGAGAAGAAGAAGAAGAAGAAGAAGGAGAATAAGAAAAAGAGAATGAAGAAGAAGAAGTAGACGAAGAAGAAATAGTAGTTTAATTAGTCATAATAGTACTAGAAGGAGAAGAAGAAGAAGAAGTAGCAGAAGAAGAGGAAGAAAAAGAACAAGAAGAAGAAGAAGAATAAGAAGAGGAAGAAGAAGTAGTAAAAGAAGAAGAAGGAGAAGGAGAAGAAGAAGAAGAAGAAGAAGAAGAAGAAGAAGTTGAAGAAGAAGAAAGAGAAGAAGATGAAGAGGAAGAAAATGAAGAAAAAGAAGTTGAAGAAGAAGAAGAAGAAGAAAAAGAAGTAGTAGAAGAAGAAAAAGAAGAATAAGAATAAGAAGTAGTGGGAGACAAATAAGAAGAAGAAGAGGAAGAAACAAAAAAAGATAGAAGAAGAAGAAGAAGAAGAATAAGAAGAACAATAGCAAAAAGTAGTAGTATTAGTAGTAGTAGAAGAAGAAGAAGAAGAAGAAGGAGAAGAAGAAGAAGAAGTAGAAGATGAAGATTAAGGAGAAGAAGAAGAAGAAGATGTTGATGGAGAAGACGAAGAGGAAGAAGAAGAAAAATAAGTGGATGAAGAAGAAGAAGGAGAAGAAGTGGAAGAAGAAGGAAAAAAGATGATGAAGAAGAAGAAAGAGAAGAAGATGAAGTGGATGTCAAAGAAGAAGAAGAAGATGAAGAAGAAGATGATGAAGAAGAAGAAGAAGAGGATGTTGATGGAGATGATGAAGAAGAAGTAGTAGTAAAGGAAGTTGTAGTAGAAAAAGAAGAAGAAGAAGAAGTGGGAGAAGAAAAAGAAGAAGAAGAAGAAAAAGAAGATAAAGAAAAAGAAGAAAAAGAAAAATGACATGAAGAAGAAGATGTTGATGAAGAAGATGAAGAAGAAGAGAAGAAGAAGAAGAAGAAGTACTAGAAGTAAAGAAAGAAGAAGAAGAAACAAAGGTACAAGAACAAGAAGGTGGAGAAATTGAAGAAGAAGAAGAAGAAGAGAAGGAAGACCAAGAAGAAAACAAGAAGAGGAAGTAGAAGAAGAAGAAGAAGATGAAGAAGAAGAAGAAGAAGAAGAAGCAGAAGAGGGACAAGAAGAAAAAGATGTAATGGAAGAAGAAGAGAAAGAAGAAGAAGATGATGAACAAAAAGAGTATGAACAAGGAGGGGGAGGAGAAGAAGAAGAAGAAGAAGATAATGATGATGACAAAGAAGGAGAAGAAGAAAAAGAAGAAGAAGTAGATGAAGAAGAAGAAAGAGAAGAAGGTGCAAAAGAAGAAGAAGAAGAAGAAGAAGAACATGAAGAAGAAGAAGCA
Source organism: Vanilla planifolia (assembly GCA_023846275.1). Taxonomy (NCBI): domain Eukaryota; kingdom Viridiplantae; phylum Streptophyta; class Magnoliopsida; order Asparagales; family Orchidaceae; genus Vanilla; species Vanilla planifolia. The sequence continues at coordinate 7,165 of JAIUJO010001053.1, read as the reverse complement.
AACATATAAGAAGAAGTACAAGAAGATGAAGAAGAATAAAAAGAAGGAGGAGGAGGAGGAGGAGGAGGAGGAGGAGAAAAAGAAGAAGAAGAAGAAGACAAGAACAAGAAGAAGAAGTAAAAGAAGAAGAAGAAGAAGAAGAAGAAGAAGAAGTAGTAGCAATAATAGTGGTAGTAGTAGTAGAAGAAGAAGAAGGTCAAGAAGAATTAGATGATGAAGAAGAAGAAGAAAAAGAAGCAGAGGAGGAGGAAGAAGAAGAAAAAGAAGATGAAGGAAAAGAAGAAGAGGTCGAAGAAGAAGAAGAAGAAAAGAAAGAAGAAGATGGAGAAGAAAAGAAGATGGAGAAGAAGAAGAGAATGTAGAAGGAGGAGAAGAAGAATAAGAGGAAGAAGAAGAAGAAGAAGAAACAAAAGTACAAGAAGAAGAAGTAGAAGAAGAAGAAGAAAAACCAAAAGACGTAGTAGTAGAACAAGTTGAAGAAGAAGAAACGAAAAAGGAGTAGTAGAAGAAGAAGGAGAAGAAGAAGAAGAAGAAGAAGAGGAAGCAGAAAAAGAAGTAGTAGTAGTAGAAGAAGAAGAAGCAGAAGAACACGAAGAAGATGAATAGTAATAAAAATAATAAGAAAAAGAAAATAAAGAAGTACATGATGAAGAAGAAGAAGAAGTCGAAGTAGTAAAAGAAGAAGAAGAAGAAGAAGAAGAAGAAGTAGAAGAAGAAAATGAAGAAGAAGAAGAAAAAGAATAAGAAGAAGTAGTAAAAGAAGAAGACAAAGAAGAAGAAGAAGAAGAAGAAGAAGAAGAAATAAAAGAAGAAGAAAAAGAAGAGGAAGAAGCGAAAGTAGTTGTAGTAGTAGTAATAGAAGAAGAAGAAGCAGAAGAAGATTATGATGATGATGATGAAGAAGAAGAGTAAAAAGAAGAAGAAGAAGAAGAAGGAGAAGAAGAAGAAGAAGAGGAACAAGAAGAAGATAAAGAAGAAGAAGATGAAGAAGAAGAAAAAGATGATGATGATGAAGATGAAGAAGAAGGAGAAGAAGAAAAAGAAGTAGTAGTAGAAGAAGAATGAGAAGACAAAGTAGAAGCAGAAGAAGAAAAAAAAAGAAGGCAGAGAAGAAGAAGAAGAAGAAGAAGAGCAAGAAGAAAAAGAAGGCGATGAAGAATAAGGTGCTGAAGAAGAAGAAGTAAAAGTACAAGAAGAAGTAGAAGAAGGTGATGAAGATAAAAAAGAAGGGGAAGGATGAGGAGGAGGAGGCAAAGAAGAAGAAGAGGAAGAAGAAGAAGAATAAGAACAAGAAGAACAAGAAGAAGAAGAAGAAGTAAGTGAAGAAGAAGAAGAAGAAGATGAAGTAGTAGCAATAATAGTAGTAGTTGTAGAAGAAGAAGAAGAAAAAGAAGAAGAAGAACAAAAAGAATTAGATGTAGAAGAAGAAGAGCAAAAAGAAGTAGATGATGGGCAGCACGACAAGAAGAAGAAGAAAAAGGAGAAGAAGTAGAAGAGGAAGATGAAGGAGAAGAAGAAAAAGAAGAAGAAGAACAAGAAGAAGAAGAGGAAGGAGAAGATGAAGAAGAAAGAGAAGAAGAAAAGTATGAAGAAGAAGCAGAAGAAGAAGAAGAGGAAGAAGAAGAAGAAGAAATCAAAGTACAGGAGGAAGAAGAAGAAGTTGAAGAAGAAGAAGAGGAAGGAGAAGAAGAAGAGGAAGAAAAATAAGAAGAAGAAATAGTAGTAGTAGAAGAATAAGAAGAAGAAGAAGAAGGAGTAGAAGAAGAAGAAGGAGAAGAAGAAGAAAAAGCAGAAGTAGAAGAGGAAAAAGAAGAAGGAGAAGAAGAAGAAGAGCAACAACAAGAATAAGAAGAAGATGAATAATAATAACAATAATAATAATAAGAAAAAGAAGAAGTAAAAAAATGAAGAAGAAGAAGAAAAAGAAGTAGAAGTAGTAGTAGTAGTGAATGAAGAAGAAGAAGATTAAGTAGAAGAAGAAGAAGAAGTAGAAAAAGAAGAATAAGATGAAGAAGAAGAAAAGAAAAAGAAGTTGAAGAAAAAGAAGAGGAAGAAGAAGAAATAGAAGAAGAAGAAGAAGAAGAAGGAGAAGAGGATGAAGAAGAAGTAGAAAGAGAGGAAGAAGAAGAAGAAGAAGAAGAAGAAGTGGGAGAAGAAGAAGATGT
>JAIUJO010001691.1:0-40971 GCA_023846275.1 Vanilla planifolia | reverse complement strand
CAGTACGGGCAGGCCGGTGCGGTCGGCCGTGAGCTGGCAGAGCAGTCGGTTCTGCGAGCCGCCGCCGACGATGTGCACGACGCGGACGTCCTTGCCGGTGACCTCGGTGATGGTGCGCAGGGTCGCTGCGTAGGCGGCGGCCAGCGACTCGAGGATCGAGCGGACGAACTCGGCGGGACCCGCCGGTGCGGACAGGCCGCGTGCCGCGCACCACGCCGCGATGCGGGCGGGCATGTCGCCGGGTGGGGTGAACGACTCGTCCGAGGGGTCGAAGACGGGGACCGGGGCGGTGACGGCCGCGGCGGAGGCGAGCAGCGCCTCCAGGTCGATGCGGTCGCCGTCCCGCTCCCAGGTGCGGACGCTCTCGGAGAGCAGCCACAGGCCGGACACGTTCTTCAGGAAGCGGACGCGGCCGTCGACGCCGCCCTCGTTGGTGCAGTTCGCCGCGCGCGCCGCGTCCGACAGGACGGGGGCGTCGAGCTCCACGCCCACGAGGGACCACGTGCCGGACGAGATGTACGCGAAGTCCGGTTCGGTCGCCGGCACCGCGACCACGGCGGAGGCCGTGTCGTGGGAGCCGACGAGCGTGACGGGCACCTGCCCGCCGATGGCGTCCGCGACGGCCGGCAGCAGCGGGCCGAGCCGGTCGCCGGGGTCGCGCAGCGCGGGCAGGAGACCGGACGGGAGGCGCGCAGCCGCCCGCACCTCCGGGTCCCACCCACGGGTGGTCGCGTTCAGGACCCCGGTCGTCGAGGCGTTCGTGCGTTCCGCGGCCAGCTCACCCGTGAGCCAGTGGCCGAGCAGGTCGGGCACGAGCAGCGCACGGTCCGCGAGGGCGAGGTACGGGTCGGCCGCGAACTGGTAGAGGGTGTTGAACGGCAGGTGCTGCAGCCCGTTCCGCGCGTACAGCTCGGCGGCGGACAGGCGCTCGTGCACCGTCGCGACGCCGTGCTCGTGCCGGTCGTCGCGGTAGTGCGACGGCAGGCCGAGCAGGCGACCCTCGCGGAGCAGCCCGTAGTCGACCGCCCACGAGTCGATCCCGATGCTGGCGATCCCGGGGTGGCGGGCGACGGCGGCACGCAGGCCGTCGGTGACCTGCCGGTACAGCTCGACCACGTCCCAGTGCAACGCCTGCCGGTCGCCCTCGTGCAGCGCGACCGGGCCGTTCGGGAACCGGGCGACCTGCTCGGTGTGGACACCGTCCCGGTCCACGTGCCCGACGATCACCCGCCCGCTGGTCGCCCCGAGGTCGACCGCGGCGACGCTGCCGCTGGTGTCCATGTCCGCTCCTGCTCTCGGCTCAGCGCAGGAAGGCCGCGGCGACGCCGGCGTCCACGGGGACGTGCAGGCCGGTGGTGTGCGAGAAGTCCGACGTGCAGATGGCGTACACGGCGTTGGCGACGTTCTCCGGCACCACCTCGCGCTTGAGGATGGTGCGCTGCGCGTAGAACGCCCCGAGGTCCTGCTCGTCGATGCCGTACGTCTTCGCGCGGTTCGCACCCCAGCCGGACGCGAAGATGCCGGAGCCGCGGACGACGCCGTCGGGGTTGATGCCGTTGACGCGGATGCCGTGCTCGCCGAGCTCCGCCGCGAGCAGCCGGACCTGGTGCGCCTGGTCGGCCTTGGTGGCGGAGTAGGCGATGTTGTTCGGGCCGGCGAACACCGAGTTCTTGCTCGAGATGTACACGATGTCGCCGCCGAGCCCCTGCTCGACGAGGACCTTCGCCGCGGCCTTCGACACGAGGAACGACCCCTTGGCCATCACGTCGTGCTGCAGGTCCCAGTCCTGCTCGGTGGTCTCGAGCAGGCTCTTGGACAGGGACAGCCCGGCGTTGTTCACGACGAGGTCGAGCCCGCCGAAGTGCAGCAGCGTCTCCTGGATCGCCTCGTCGATCGCGTCCGCGCTCGTGACGTTCGCGGCGACACCGATGGCCTGGTCCGGCCCGCCGATCTCGGCTGCCGCTTCCTGCGCCTTGGCGAGGTCGAGGTCGGCGATGACGACGGCGGCACCCTCGGCGGCGAGGCGCTTCGCGATCGCCTTCCCGATGCCCGAAGCGGCGCCGGTGACGAGCGCGATGCGGGTCGCGAGCTGCTTCGGCGCCGGCATGCGCTGCAGCTTCGCCTCTTCCAGCGCCCAGTACTCGATGCGGAACTTCTCGGCCTCGTCGATCGGGGCGTAGGTGGAGAGCGCCTCGGCGCCGCGCATGACGTTGATGGCGTTGCGGTAGAACTCGCCGGCGACGCGGGCGGTCTGTGCGTCCTTGCCGTACGAGAACATGCCGACGCCGGGCACGAGCACGATGAGCGGGTCGGCGCCGCGGATGGCCGGGCTGTCCGGGGTGGCGTGGCGGTCGTAGTACGCCTGGTAGTCGGCGCGGTACTGCTCGTGCAGCTCGTGCAGACGGGCGGTCTGCTCCTCGACGCTCGCCGTGGCGGGCAGGTCGAGGAGGAGGGGCTCCACCTTGGTGCGGAGGAAGTGGTCCGGGCAGCTCGTGCCGAGCGCGGCGAGTTCCGGTGCCTTCTCGCTCGCGAGGAAGTCGAGCACGACGGCGCTGTCGGTGAAGCTGCCGACGACGGGCTTGTCGTGTCCGGCGATCCCGCGGATCGTCGGCGCGAGGGCGGCGGCGCGTGCGCGTCGCTCCGCCTCGGGCAGGGCCCCGAAGCCCGGACGGACGGCGCCGAACGGCTGGTCCTCGCCGTGCTCGGCGATGTACTGCTCCGCCGTGTCGATGATCCAGCGGGAGTTCGCCTCGGCCTCGTCCGACGTGTCGCCCCAGGCGGTGATGCCGTGGCCGCCGAGGATCGTGCCGATCGCCTCGGGGTGCTGCTCCTTGATCGCGGCGATGTCGAGGCCGAGCTGGAACCCGGGCCGGCGCCACGGGACCCAGACCACCCGGTCGCCGAAGATCCGCTCCGTCAGCGCCGGGCCGTCCGCCGCCGTCGCGATCGCGATGCCCGCGTCCGGGTGCAGGTGGTCCACGTGCGCGGCGTCGACGAGGGCGTGCATCGCGGTGTCGATCGAGGGTGCCGCACCGCCCTTGCCGAAGAGGGTGTGGTCGAACGCGGCGACCATCTCGTCCTCGCGATCGACGCCCGGGTACACGTTCCGGAGGGCCCCGACCCGGTCGACCCGCAGCACCGCGAGCCCCTCGCGGGTGAGGGTGCCGAGGTCGCCCCCGGAACCCTTCACCCAGAGCAGCTCGACCGGCTCACCGGTGACCGGGTCGGTGTCGGTGCCCTTCGCGGACGTGTTGCCGCCCGCGTAGTTCGTGATCCGGGGGTCCGAGCCGAGCGCGTTCGAGCGCGCGATGAGCGCCCTGGTCGTCTCGTCCGCGGTCGTGCGGTGCGTTGCGGGGTCCACCCGTGCCTCCAGGCTGTCGATCGTCATGTGTCTACGCGCCCCAACCGGCCTGCACGCCGCCGACCCGCTCCTCGGCGATGCGCCGCTGGTAGCCGGACTCGCGGTACGCGCGCATCGGGTCCGCGGGCAGCCCGCGGGACTCGCGCCAGGCGGCGAGGTCGCGGCGGACGTCGGTCTGGTACGCGTCCATGAAGACCTCGTTCGCGCCGAGGACGTCGTGCGCCTCCTGCGCGGCGGTGAGCGCGACCCGGTCGAGGAGCAGCGCGCGCGCCGTCATCTCCTGCACGTTGAGCACGGAGCGGATCTGCCCGGGGATCTTGTCCTCGATGTTGTGGCACTGGTCGAGCATGAACGCCACGTCGGGGTCGTCGTACCCGCCGCCGCGGATGACCTCGACCAGGATGCGGAACAGCTGGAACGGGTCGGCGGCGCCCACGATGAGGTCGTCGTCTGCGTAGAAGCGCGAGTTGAAGTCGAAGCTCCCGAGCTTGCCGAGCCGGAGGAGCTGCATGACGATGAACTCGATGTTCGTGCCCGGGGCGTGGTGTCCGGTGTCGAGGCAGACCATCGCCTGCTCGCCGAGCGCCGCGGTCTGCACGTAGCTCGTGCCCCAGTCCGGGACGTCCGTGTGGTAGAACGACGGCTCGAAGAACTTGTACTCGAGCACCAGTCGCTGGTCCGGTCCGAGCCGGTCGTAGATCGTCGACAGGCTGTCGTGCAGGCGGTCCTGGCGGGAGCGCATGTCCTCCTGCCCGGGGTAGTTCGAGCCCTCGGCGAGCCAGATCTTCAGGTCGCGGCTGCCGGTGGCGTCCATCACGTCGATGCAGCGGAGGTGGTGGTCGATCGCCTTCTGCCGGATCGTCTCGTCGACGTGGGTGAGGGCGCCGAACTTGTAGTCGTCGTCCTGGAACGTGTTCGAGTTGACGGTGCCGAGCCGGACGCCGTGCTCCTCGGCGTGGCGGCGCAGGTCGGCGAAGTCGTCCACGAGGTCCCACGGGATGTGCAGGGCGACGGTCGGGGCGAGGCCGGTGAAGCGGTGGACCTGCGCGGCGTCGGCGATCTTCTCGTAGGGGTCGCGCGGGGTGCCGGGCGTGCTGAACACCTTGAAGCGGGTGCCGGAGTTGCCGAAGGCCCAGCTCGGGAGCTCGATCTGCTGCCGGGCAAGCTGGTCGGCGATGCCGGCGAAGCTCGGGGTCGATGTCATCGTGTCACTTCCTCGTGTGCGATTGAATCGTTTCATACGGTACGCGCTGCGCGGGGCCCGCGCAAGCGGTGTCGGTGCGGCGGGGTGCTGCCGGCGGCCGCGGTGGTGGCAGGCGGTGCCGGTCGGTGTCGAACCACGTTTCCGACATCGAACCGGCCGTCGGGCCTGGTTCCGTTTCGGAAGCGTGGTTCGACGGACCGCCCGCCGCACCCGCGCGCGGGCTACGTCGCGGGCACGGCCGCCGGCACGCGGAACTCGTGGGACCCGCCGCCGACGGTCTGCTCCTCGGCACCCGGCAGGCGGACGAGCGCCGTCACCCCCTCCGGGACGGTCGCCCGCACCAGGAGCTCCCCGTCGGCCAGCTCCCACCGCACGGCGACGTGCCCGTGCACGGTGTCCAGCGAGGTCTCCGCCCACGTCAGGCCCCCGCCCGGCTGCGGCGCGACGAGGACCGACGCGTACCCGGGCGTCAGCGGCGCGAGGCCGCCGACCACCCGGTGCATCCAGTCCGCGACGGCGCCGAGGGCGTAGTGGTTGAACGACGTCATCTCGCCGGGGTTGATGGTGCCGTCCGGCAGCATCGAGTCCCACCGTTCCCAGACCGTCGTCGCGCCCATCGTGACCGGGTACAGCCAGGACGGGCACTCCGTCTGCAGCAGCAGCCGGTACGCGTCCTCGAGGTGCCCGGTCTGCGTCAGCGCGTCCGTGATGAACGGCGTCCCCGCGAACCCGGTGGAGATCCGGTACCCGGCCGCCTCGACGAGCTCGGCCAGTCGGTCGCCGGCCCGGGCCTCGCCCTCGGCGTCGAGGATGCCGAACACGATCGCCAGCGTGTAGACGGTCGTGCAGTCGGACAGGATGCGACCGCCCTCCAGCAGGTGGTGGGCCCGGAAGCCGGCCTGGAGGCGCGACGCGAGTTCCCGGAACTCCGCCGCCTCCGCCTCGTGGCCGAGGAGCTCCGCCGCCGCCGCGCCGATGGTCGCGGACCGGTAGGCGCAGATGGTCGCGACGACCCCCTTGTCCGCCTTCGCGGCGGCCGGGTCCTCCGGCGGGGCGTCCGGGTCGAGCCAGTCGCCGAACTGGAACACCGTGTCCCACAGGTCCTGCGGGGAGAGGTGGTCGCGGATGCGTCGGAGGTGCGCGGCGATCGAGTCGAACTGCTCCTCGAGGACGGCGGTGTCGCCGTAGGCCCGGTACAGCGTCCACGGGACCCAGACCCCGGCGTCCGACCAGATCGCGGTCGCGTCGGGCTTGCCGAAGTCCACGGCGGGGGAGTACTTCAGCACGTCGGGGACGACGAACGGGATCACCCCGTCGGCGTGCTGCTGCTCGAGCCAGACGTCACGGAGCCAGTCGCCGAGGAACGTCCGCGTGTCGAACAGGTAGGAGGCCGTCGGCGCGAAGGCCGCGATGTCGCCCGTCCAGCCGAGCCGCTCGTCGCGTTGCGGGCAGTCCGTCGGCACGCTGAGGAAGTTGCCCTGCATGCCGCGCACCACGTTGTCGTGGAAGGTGTCCAGCAACTCGTGGCTGCTCGCGAACGTGCCGGTCCGGACGAGGTCCGACCCGACCTGCACGGCGGTGAGCGCACCCCGCAGCTCGTCGAGGGTGCCGGGCCAGCCGTCGACGGCGGCGTACCGGAAACCGTGGAAGGTGAAGCGCGGCTCGAAGACGTCGGGGTCGTCCGGGCCGGAGCCGCTCAACGTGAAGCGGTCCGTCGCCTCCGCCGAGCGCAGCGGCCGGGTGCCGAGCTCGTCGTGCTCGAGCACCTCGGCGTGCCGCAGGGTCAGGACGGTGCCGGCCGGTCCCGCGGCCCGCACCCGGATCCAGCCGACCAGGTTCACGCCGAAGTCGACGAGCGTCGCGCCGGACGGGCTCGTCCACACCTCGACCGGAGCGACCTCGGCGAGGGGACGGACCGGAGGCACGGTGTCCGCGACGAGCTCGCGGTCGCCGAGGTCCACGGTGTGCACGGTGCTCGTGCGGCCCTCGTGCCCCTCGACGCTCGGGACGGTGACCTCGCCCGGGGTGAGGAAGCTGCCGTCCCGCAGTCGGGCGTCGACGTCCTCGCCGTCGTACAGCTGGTCGGCGGTGATCGCGCTCGAGAGCGCCTGCCAGTCGGTGGCCGTCGCGATCCGCTGCTCGTGGCCGTCGGCGAACACGATCCGGAGCTCGGCGAACCCGGCGCGCTCGTCCGTGTACCAGCCGCCGCCGCCACCCCACGCCAAGCGGCCGGCGGCCCAGCCGTTGCCGATGACGAGCGCGAGGACCGCCGCCCCGCCCGGCTCGGTGCCCGTGAGGTGGTCGGTGACGTCGTGCGTGACGACGCGGACGCGCCACTCGTAGCTCGTCCAGCCCGGTTCGAGCAGGTGGTCGGAGACGCGCTGCCCGCCGAGCCAGGCCTCGACGACGCCGAGGGCGCTGACGTCGAGGGTCGCGCTCGTGACGGCGCCGTGGCCGTCGTCGAGGGTGAACTCCCGGCGCAGGATCGGTGCGCTCCCGAGGTCGGCGTCGCTCGCGATGAACGGTGCGGTCCAGGTGGTCATGGTGGTGGGTCCTTTCACGCGACGGTCGTCGTCGACCGGTGCGGGGGTTCGGAGCCGGCCGCACGCCCGGGCGGGCGGTGCGGCGGAGGCGCGTCGCGCCTCCAGGCCGGGGTGGGCGTCAGCCCTTGACGGCGCCGCTGGTCATGCCGGCGACGATCTGACGGTTGAAGAAGACGTAGAGGATCAGCGGGGGGATCGTGATGAGCAGCACGTCCGTGAACAGCAGGTTCAGCTGGCTGACCGACTGGCTCTGGAACGTGTAGAGCGTCTGCTGCACCGTGGCGTTCTCGGAACCGGGCAGGAAGTACAGCGGGTTGGTGAAGTCGTTGAAGACCGTCACCGACTGCACGAGCACGACCGTGATGATGACCGGCTTGAGCAGCGGCAGCACGACCCCGAAGAACAGGCGGACCGGGCCGGCGCCGTCGAGCACGGCGGCTTCGTCGAGCTCCTTCGGGATCGTCGCGACGAACGCCCGGAAGAGCAGGATGCAGAACGACAGGCCGAAGGTCGCCTCGATGAGGATCATCCCGCCCATCGTCTTGAACAGGTTGAGCCCCTGCAGCACCCAGATCGTCGGGACGATCGCGGGCGGGACGATGAGCCCGGCGAGCACGAAGAAGTTGATCACGCCGTTCCAGCGACTCGGGCGGCGCTGCAGGACGTAGCCGACCATCGCGGAGAACACCACCATGACGATGACGCTGCCGACGGTGAGGACCGCGCTGTTCCAGAACGCCCGGACGATGCCGCCCTCGCCCGTCTGCATGACGGTGACGAGGTTCTCCCAGAGCTGCCACTTCGTCGGGAGGGAGAAGCCGAGCAGGTTCGCCTCGGCCGGGCTCTTCGCGGCCTGCAGCAGGACGAAGACGAACGGCACGAGGAAGACCACGAAGCTGACGACGATCGCGACGATGCCGATCACCCACTTGCGGGCCGACTGTCGACGACGGGCCGGGGTGGACGGGGCCGGTCCGGACCGACGGGCGCTGGTGATCGCGGTCACAGGTCCGCCTCCTTGCGGTTGATGAGCCAGGAGACGGGGATCATGATCGCCGTGACGACCACGAACAACACCACGTTGCCCGCCGTCGACAGTCCGTAGAACCCTGCCTGGTACTGCTTGTAGATCACACTCGCGATGACGTCGCTCGTGAAGCCCGGACCGCCGCCGGTCATCGCCCAGATGAGGTCGAAGGACCGGAGGCCGCCGATGAGCGACAGGATGATGACGGTGCCCATCGCGGGACGGGACAGCGGCAGCGTGATGGTCCGGAAGATCGTCCACGCGTTCGCGCCGTCCACGCGGGCCGCCTCGAAGTACTCCTGCGGGATCGCCACGATTCCGGCGATGAAGATGAGCGTCGCGATGCCGACGCCCTTCCAGACGTCCACCGCCGCCACGCTCCAGAGGGCCAGCGCCGGGTCGGTCAGCCACCCCGGGGTGGGGAGGCCGACCGCCCCGAGCGCGCCGTTGATGATCCCGTGGAACGGGTCCATCAGCGCCTTGAACGTGATGCCGATGCCGATCGTCGACACCAGCACGGGGAAGAACACCACCGCCCGGAGGTACCCGCGCCCGAGCACCGGGCTCGTGAGGAGCAGGCGAGGGCGAGTCCGAGGACCACCTTCGCCGCGCTCGTCACGAACCCGTACTGGAACGTGTGCACGAAGCCCGAGACGAGCTGCGGGTCCTGGAAGAACCGGACGAAGTTGTCGAAGCCGATGAAGGTCTGGTCGAACAGCGTCCAGCGGGTGAGCGAGAAGTAGAACCCCGCGAAGGTCGGGACCGCGAAGAACACGACGTACAACGCGATCGCCGGGATGAAGAACCACGCCGGGTAGAACGAGCGCATCCGCTTCCGGGCCGGGCCGGGACCCGCCTTCGTCGTCTGCGGCGGAGCCACCGCCGTCGTGAGCGTCGCGGTCACGCCGGTCACCAGCCCTTGATGCCGAGCTGCTGCGCCTGCTGCACGACGTCCTGGTCGTACTGCTTCGCGCCGACGGCGGCGGTCGAGATCCCGGAGCCGACCTGCACGCAGATCTTCTCCAGGTTCGGGCCCTTGATGGGGGAGAGGAACTCGAGCGCCGGGCTCGCCTTGCCCTCGTCGAGGTACTTCTGGAGGTCGTCGATCATCGGCGGCACGTCGTCGGGGAGCGAGCACGTCGAGATGACGTACGGGCCGCCCGGGGTCCCGGTGTCGTTCTGGACCTGGCACCCCTCGGACGAGTTCGCGAACGCCACGAACTTCTTCGCCGCTGCGAGCTTGTCGCCCGTGGTGGTCTTCGGGATGTACAGGCCGTTCGGCTCCCAGATGGTGAGGTTCGTGTCCGCGGCGTCCTCGGCGGGCAGGGCGAACGCACCGATGTCGTCGACGGCGTCGGGGTTGTCCTGCTGGATGGCCGAGATCGCGTTCGTCAGCATCGGGTACTGCGCTCCGGTGCCGTCCGCGAGCATCTTCAGGCCGGCGGCCTGGGTGGCCGACGCGTAGTCCTCGTTGTAGAGGTCCTTGTCCTTGCCCTCGGCGAGGTGCTGGAACCCGGCGAGGGCGGGCTGCTTCGCGTACGACTCCTTGTTCTTCGTGTACTGCGAGGCCCAGTCGTCCTGCTGCGCGCTGATGTTCGCGAAGTCACCGAGGACGAACAGCTGGCTGGTCCAGGTGTCGCCGTAGGTCTGGATGATCGGCGCGATGCCCGCGTCCTTGATCTGCTCGCTGTTGCTGATGAACTCGTCCCACGTGGTCGGGACGCTGAGGCCGAGCTTCTCGTAGACCTTCTTGTTGTAGAGGACCGCGCCGCCGAAGCTCGTGCCGAACGGGGCGCCGTACATGCCCTTGTCCGTACTGACGACCTTCGAGAACTGCGGGTCGACGTCCTTCGCCCAGCTCTCGTCGGACAGGTCGACGAGGGTGTTGTCCGGGTTGAGCGCCTGCATGAGGGAGCCCGAGTTGTAGTTGAAGACGTCGGCCATCTCGCCGGTCGACAGCCGGGTCTTCACCAGGTTGTCGCCGTCGGTGCCCTGCGGCTTCGTGTCGAACTTGACCGTGATGTCCGGGTTCGCCTTCTCGAACGCGGCGATGAGCGGCTTCGCGGTGGCGGCGGTGGCCTCGGCGTTGTCCGCGAGGTACGTGATCTGGACCGTGCCGCCGGCGCCGGTGTCGGCGGAGCCGCCCGACGAGCACGCGGACAGACCGCCGATGAGGACCGCGGCACCGCCGAGGGCGAGCAACCTGGTGGTCAGGGGACGAGCTGACATTCCTTACCTCCTCGTAAGGCCGGGGCAGGGGTACCCCGGGTGAAACGGGCCCGGACGCCGCGCCGGTGCGGGTCGGTGGGTGCTGCTTGCAACGTTTCAATCGGAATGCAACCACGGGGATTGAAGCGTGTCAATCGTCGTGCCGGATTCGTTACGGAAGTGCGCGGAGTGTGCGGGGCGGGGTGGGGCCGGCGGGGCGACACTGCTCGGGCCGCAGGCCGCGAGAACGGTCGCGCAGCGCGAGACTCGCCCGTCGCCCGCCGCCCGCCGCCCGCTGCCCGCTGCCCGCCGCCAGGCGCCCGGTGCAGCGGCCGCGCCGTCCGGCGCCGCGGGTGCGCCGCCCGGCCGCGGGTCAGGCGCCGCGCAACCGCGGGTCGCTCGGTGCCCGCAGGCGCGCCGCAGCAGCAGCCCCGGCCCGCCCGAGGGTGCTCTCCCGCGCCACGAGCTCGCTGCCGATCACGACCGTGCGGTGCACGTGCTCCGCGGGGTCGTCCGCGAGCTCGTCGAGCAGCAGCCCGACCGCCGCCGCACCCATCTCCGCCCCGTGCATCGTCACCGAGGTCAGCGGCACCGCCCCGCCCCATGCCACCGAGTTGTGGTCGCACCCCGACACGGGGATGTCCTCCGGCACGCGGAGCCCGGCCGCGCGCAGCTCGGTGACGACCGCCATCGCCAGCAGGTCGGTCACCCCCAGCAGCACACCGTCCGGCCGCTCGTCCGCGGGCATCCGGGCGATCCGCGCCCCGGCGTCGGTGCCACCGGGCGGGTCGATGTCCCCGGCGTCGACATCGACGAGCACGACGTCGGGGTGCTCGGCGATCGCCCGGAGCACCCCGACGCAGACGACGGTGGACGGGCTGCAGGTCGGGCCGGCGCTGACGAACCCGATGCGCCGGCAGCCCCGCTCGACGAGGTGCGTCGTCGCCGTGTACGCCCGCCTGCTCGTTGTCGACGACGACGGAGCAGGCCTCGACCTCGCTCGGCTCGTGGTTGACGTAGACGACCGGGTGTCCGTGCCGCCGCGTGGAGCTCGACCTGCTCCCGGGAGTCGGTCATGGTCGCGAGGAGGATCCCGGACACCCTCGTGCTCTCCAGGTAGGCCAGGTGGTCGGCCTGGGCCTGCAGGTCGTCCTCGCTGCTTGGCGATCAGCAGGGTCATGCCCCGTTCGCGCGCCGCGAGCTGGGCGCCGTTGACCATGTCGCTGAACAGGGAGTTCCGCAGCGACATCACGACGAGGCCGATCGACCGGCTCGTGCCTGAGACGAGGGCGCGGGGCGTTCCGGTTCGGCGTCCACCCGAGTTCGGCGACCGCAGCGTGGACGCGTGCGGCGGTCGACTCGCGGACGCGCTCGGGGTGGTTCATGACGTTCGAGACGGTCGCGAGCGACACCCCCGCGCGGGCCGCGACGTCGTGCACGCTCGGTGGGCCCTCGCGGCGGGGGACGTGCACCATCCTCTGATCGTAGGACGCGTCGGGCTGGAACGGTCGCCGCGGTGCGGGCGGTGGGCGTACCGGACGCCAGGCGCGGTGCGGGCCCGACCCGCGCCTCCCGTCCGATGCGGTGGCCGTCTCCACCGCGACAGCGACAGATCTGCGCGGGACCGTCGGCGGGCATCTGTCGCTTCCGCGGGGACGGACGGCGCCGCCGAGCGCCGGCGAGGGCGGCCGCACGCCCGGCCCGGCGGCGCGCCCTGCGCAGCCCCGTCCGTCAGCCGACGGTGGAGGCGCGGACCACCAGCTCCGGCGCGAACTCGACCTGCTCGCCCCGGCTCCCCGTCCCCGTCGGCCCTGCTCGACGAGCAGCTCGAGCGCCCGCCGCCCCATCTCCTGAGCCGGCTGCCGGACCGAGGTGAGCGGGACGACCGCGGCCTCGGCGAAGGCGATGTCGTCGTAGCCGACGATGGCGACCTCGCCGGGGACCGAGACCGAGCCCCGCATGATGAATGCCTGTTCGAGCCCGACCGCCAGCAGGTCGTTCGCGGCGAACACCGCGTCCGGTCGGTCGGCCGGGGGGGCGTGTCTGGAGGGCTTCGCCGGCGCGGCGCCCCTCGAGGACGGACAGCGAGGTGGTCTCGACGACCTCGATCTCGATGCCGGCGGCGGGTCGCGGCCTGCACGGCTCCGCGGTGGCGGTCGGCCACCTGCCGGATGGAGAACGGGGCCGCCGACGAAGGCGATCCGGCGGCGGGGCCGACGGCGGCGAGGTGCTCGACGGCGATCCGGGCCGCCCAGCGTGTCGTCGACGGAGACGGACGGGAACCCCGAGGTGTCGGCCTGGCGGTCGACGAGCACGACGGGGGTGCCCTGCGCGCGGAGTCGTTCGAGGCGGCCGAGGTCGTCGCCGGCCGGGGTGATGAGGAGACCGGCGACGCGGCGTTCCTCGAAGAGGCCGACGTAGGTCAGTTCCCGGTCCTCGGACTCGTCGCTGTTGCCGACGAGGACGGCGAGGCCCTTGGCGGCGGCGGCGTCCTCGACCCCGCGGCGACGTCCGAGAAGAACGGGTTGCCGGCGTCGAGCACGACGAGGCCGACGGTGGTGCTCCGTCCGGCGCGGAGCTGGCGGGCCTGGTCGTTCCGGACGAAGCCGAGCTCGGCGATGGCGCGCTGCACCCGGTCGACCGGTGGTGGGCCACCTTGTCCGGCCGGTTTGAGGACGTTCGAGACGGTGCCGAGGGGACACACCGGCGAGCGCTGGCGACCTCGCGAACGCTCACCGTCATGCGGTCATCTTCACACGGTGGTTCCGCTCTTGCGGAGCCGACGCTCCACGTCGTACAGTCCCTCTCGACCATTGAAACGATTCACCGACGAATCCGGACAGGAGGACCAATGGCGGTCCGCATCGGAGCCCGCAACACGACGGGCTGGAGGGCGACGGTCTCCGTCGCCATGTCGAACTACATCGAGTCGGGGTCGATCATCGCGATCGCCACGAGCCTCAGTCTCTGGCAGGCCGAGTTCCGGATCGGCGACCTCGAGGTCGGGCTCCTCGCCAGCCTCTCCGCGAACGCGTTCGGGGCCGCCCTCGGGGCCATCCTCGGCGGACCCCTGTGCGACCGCTACGGTCGGAAGTTCATCTACACGTACGACCTGCTGCTCTACATGCTCGGCATCGTGCTCGCGGTCTTCGCCGGCAACTACGGCGTGCTGCTCACCGGCTTCGTCCTGACCGGCATCGCCGGTCGGCGCAGGGGTCCCGGCGAGCTGGACGTACATCGCCGAGCAGGCCCCCGCCGACAAGCGCGCCGCCCACGTCGGCACCGCGCAGCTCGCCTGGTCGATCGGCCCCGATGGTCGGCTTCGCCCTCGCGATCGCCGCCGCGCCGCTCGGGCTGCTCGGCAGCCGGTTGATCTTCGCCCACCTCTTCGTCGTCGCCGCGGTCGTCTGGTGGCTCCGGCGCGGCCTGCCTGAGTCCACCATCTGGAAGGACGAGCGCGCGGCGACGGGGACCGCCGGTTTCCTGCACGGCATCACCCAACTGTTCAGCCGCCGGAAGAACCTCACCGCGATGCTGTTCCTGTTCGGCGTCTACGCGCTGTGGAACACCGTCGCCGGGCAGGCGGGGCATCTTCCAACCGCGCGTGTACTCGGCGACCGGCGTCACGAGCGTCCCCGAGCAGTACGGCCTGCAGATCCTGGTCTGGGGCTGCACCGTCGCCGCGACCTTCTTCGGGTTCATGCGCTTCGCCGACCGGATGAGCCGCCGTCTGCTGTTCGCGATCGGCGCCGCGCTCGCGATCGTGGGCGTGGGCCGTCCTCATCTACGCCCCGGCGACCCTCGGCACGCTCCTCTTCTTCGCGATCGCGTGGGGCATCTCGTCCGGCATCGGCGCGGCAGGCGTTCTACGGCCTGTGGACGAGCGAGCTCTTCGCCACCCGGTACCGCGCCAGTGCGCAGGGGCGTGCTGTATCCTCGCCGCGCGGGTGATGGTGGGGCTGCTGAGCATCTGGTTCCCACTGCTCCTGTCCGACATCGGCCTCCGCGCGCTCGGCGGGCTCATCCTGGGCCTGCTCGCGCTCTCGTTCCTGGTCGGGACGATCTGGGCGCCGAACACGCGCGGCAAGACCCTCGAGGAGATCGAGGCCGAGCGCTACGGGCACCGGTCACCAGCACCACCGGGACCGTCCGCACGGTGGACGAGCACGAGGAGCGGCAGCGGGCGCTGCGGGAGCAGGTGGAGGACCGGGACCGGGTGCGCAGCGCGCGGGGCGAGCGGACGACCCGGTGAGCGGGGACGCCGGGGCCGACCCGCGCCTCCCGGCCGGTGGCGGGGACCGCGCTGACGCGCGACCAGCCGGGAGGCGCGACCCGCCCCGCGCGTGTCTGCTTCCGTCTGCAGGTGGCGGCTGAGCACATGGACGCCTACCGCGAGCGCCACGCAGCGGTGTGGCCGGCGATGCTGCGTGCGATCGCCACCGCGGGACGGCGGAACTACTCGTTGTTCCTCGACGACGACGGACTGCTCATCGGGTACTACGAGACGGGACTCCGTCGCGGACGCGGATGCGTCGCTCGCTGCCTCCGACGTCGCGGCCGCGTGGGAAGCGCACATGCAAGGACCTCTTCGACGGCGCGACGGGCAGGGCCGACCAGGCGGCGCGGGTCCTGCCCGAGGTCTTCAACCTCGAGGACCAGCTCCGGGCGGCAGCGGCCGGGTGACCCTCCCGCGGTGACGACCGCGGACCGCGCGCAGCGGTCGTCCGGTCCGGCGGACGGACCCGACGACGGCCTGCGCGCGACCGTGCGCGTCGGGGAGCGCGCGCGGGGGAGCGCGCGTCGGCTCCGGAGCCCGCTCCCGTGCCCGTACGGTGGTCCGGATGTCCTCCCTGCGCGGCCGCAAACCCGTACCAGACCGCCCTCGGCGCGATCGCTCTCCTCGGGGCGGCCGTCCTCGTGGTCCGGTGGGTCGTCCGGCTCGTCCTCCCGTCGGCGTCCTCGTTCGCGTACGTCGCCGGTTGCCGTGTCCGGGGGCGAGGTGGCCCTCCCGTCCATCGTGGTCATCCAGGTCGTGACGGTGCTGTCGTTCGTCGGGTGGCTCGTCCGTCGGTGCGCTCCTGTGGGGCCCGCGGCGCGCGGACGACCACGACTGACGCGCGGACGACCGCGACTGACCGGTCCCCGACCGGCGCGGCGGGCGCACCCAGCCCGCTGATCGAGACCCGCACTACCGTGGGCGCCATGCAGCCGCCAGCAGCCGGGACCCTCCGCATCCTCCACCTCTCGGACACGCACCTGACCGGGGACGGCGCCCTCCACCAGGGCTCCGTCGACACCACGGCAGCGCTCGAGGGGGTCCCTCGCCCGGCTCGACGGCCTGCCCGGCGTCGGTCTGGTGGTCGTCTCCGGCGACGTCTCCGAGGACGGCAGCCCAGAGTCGTACGCCGCGGTGCTCGAACGCGTCGGGGGATGGGCCGGACGGCACGGCGCCGCGCTCGTGACCGTCCCCGGCAACCACGACCTGCGCGAGGGGTTCCGCCAGGTCCTCGCGAACGGACACGTCCTCGGCGAGGGCGGCCGTCCGGTCATGCACACCATGGAGTACCACCCGCCGACGGTGCCGGTGTGGGGGCAGTCCATCGTCGCCGGCCGACGCATCGTCACCGTCGACACGAGCGTCCCCGGCGCCGGGTACGGGGGAGATCAGCGACGCCTCCCTCGAGCGGCTGCGCACCGCGCTCGCCGGGGACCACGCACCGCACGGCAGCGTCGTCGTGCTGCACCACCCGCCGCTGCCCGCCCCGACCGACCTCCACCGGGCGCTGCAGCTCCGCAACCCGGCGGCGCTCGCGGCGGTCCTGCGTGGATCGGACGTCCGCGTCGTGCTCGGCGGCCACTACCACCACCACTTCGCCGGGGTCGCTGGCGGGTGTCCCCGTGCTCGTCGCGCCGGGCGTCGCCAACGACACCGACGTCACCGGGCCGTACGACGAGGAAGCCGCGTACGTCGACTCCGGCGCCCTCGTCGTGGACGTCGCCGAGGACGGTTCGGTCTGGTCGACGCCGGTCCGCGTCCCGCGTCCGGACGCCGATCCGCTCGCGTTTCGCGTTCGATGCCGAGACCGTGCGCCGCATCATCGCGGCGTCCACCGGGCAGAGTAGCAGCACGCTGCGACGGACGGGAGGCGCGGTGCGGGCCGGCACCGCGGCCTCCCGTCCGTCCGGCGGGCACGCCGACCGCCCGCACCGCGCGTCCGCGGGCGGTCCGCCGGTACCCCGTGCCTTCGGGGTTGCGGTCGGGAACACCGAGTAGGCCGGAGGCACATCGGAGCGAAGGAGCACCTCATGCGCATCGGCAAGGCAGTGCAGTACGAACCGGTACGGGGACTTCGACGTCGTCGAGGTCGTCGACCAGGAACGACCGGAGCCTGGTCCGGGCGACGTCGTCGTGGAGATCGTCGCGGCGGGCCTGAACCACATCGAGCGATTCCTGCGCGAGGGGAAGCTCCGCGACCACATCGACCTCGCGTTCCCCGCCCACCAGGGTGTCCGACTTCGCGGGCATCGTCCGCAGCGAAGGGCGCCGAGGTCCGCGGGGTGAAGGTCGGCGACGAGGTCCTCGGGCACGCTCCCGACGGCGGTGCGCACGCCACGTGGGTCCGCGTGCCGCGCGAGGCCGTCATCCCGAAGCCGGAGCACGTCGGCTGGGAGGTGGCGGGCGGCCTCTACCTGGCTGGCTGCACCGCGGTGTCGATCGTCCGCGACCTGAAGCTCGGCCCCGAGGACACCGTCGTCGTGACCGCTGCGGCCGGCGGCGTCGGGCACATCCAGTGCCAGCTCGCGAAGGATGCCGGGAGCGACGGTCATCGCCCTCGGCAGCGCCCGGAACCACGACTACCTCCGGGCAGATCGGGACGCTCCCGGTCCTGTACGGCGAGGGCGAGGGCGACCGCATCCGCGAGATCGCCGCCGGGCGGCCGATCACCGCGGTCATCGACAACCACGGGGGACGAGTCCTCGCGGCACCTGTCCACCGCGCTCGGCGTCTCCGAACAGCGCTTCGTGTCGAGCGAGGAGCGCCGGGACGTCGAGATCCGGTTCCTCCGTGCCCCTGCGGGCGACGAGGAGGCGATGGACGCGCTCCGGCTGATGACGAAGGCCGTCGAGGACCGCCGCGTGCAGGTCCTCATCTCCGGGTACTACCCGTTCGAGTACATCGTGGACGCGTACGAGGACCTGGCCGAGATGCACTCGCGGTCGAGACGGGGGCGCGCCTGGACTGGTACCGCTCCGAGAAGGCTCGCGACCTGCGGGACCGCTACGCGGACGCGCGGGGGGCTGACACGGAGACGATGGCGGGCGGGTCGGCGTCGCCGGCGACCGACGCCGCGGCGGTGCGCTGACGACGGGCGTCTCCGGCGACCGACGCCGCGGCGGTGCGCTGACGACGGGCGCCGGTGCCGGAGCACCCGGCACCGGCGCACCGTCCGGTCAGCTCAGGACGTCCTTCGTGGCGAAGCGGCTGTACGCCAACGCGCCGAAGACGACCACGTAGCCGAGCTGCAGCACCGCGTTCGCGCCGAACGAGTCGAAGGCGATCGGGTCCCGCAGCAGGTCCCCGAACCCGAGCCACTGGTGCGAGAACAGGAACGGGTGCAGCCACGCCAGTTGCGGCAACTGGTCGAGCACCTGCGACGCCCCGGCCAGGACGACCGTCGCGGCCATCGCCCCCACGGGCACGGTCGTCAGCGTCGATCGCGAAGAGCCCGATCGCGGCCAGCCCGAGCATCGACAGCGTGACGTAGAGCGCCAGCAGGACCGCCCGACCGGCGTACGACCAGCCGTCGATCTGCGTGCCCGACAGCAGGGTGACCGGCCGATCGGGAACAGGGCGGCGCCGATGGCAGCCCCCGCCAGCACGACGGTGAGCGTGGCCGCGAGGCAGAAGGCGACCGCGCCGGCGTACTTCACGAGGATGAAGCGCAGGCGGCCGGTCGGCGCCACCAGCAGGTACCGATGGTGCCGTGGCTCGCCTCGCCCGCGACCGTGTCCCCGGCGACGACACCGACGGTGAGCGGCAGGAACAGCGGAATCGACGCGGCGAGCGCGGTGATCGACACGAACAGCCCGTTGTTCGAGATGTCGCCGAGGAACGCCGGTCCGCGGTCGTCGCCGCCCGTCGCCACCCGGACGGCGATCGCGATGAGCACCGGGACCAGGGCGAGCGCGCCGAGCATCGCCCAGGTGCGGCGTCGGCGGAAGACGAGCGCGAGTTCGGAGCCGAGCAGGCGAATGTGCGACGGCGACGGGGGAGCCCGCGGGCGACGGCGGCGTCAGGCTGCGACATCGAACCCCTCTCCGGTGAGCGCGACGAACAGGTCCTCGAGGGTGCCGCCCCCGACCACCACACCGCGGACGCGGACGTCGGCGCGGACGAGCTCGGCCGTGACGTTCTCCGGCAGCACCTCGTCCGGCAGGTCGGCCACGAGGACGTCGGCACCGCGTTCGTGCCGGGGGCACCAGACCGAGTCGGGTGAGCACGGAGCCGGCCTGACCGAGGTCGGGCGTGCGGACGGACACGGTGCGGCTGCCGGCGGCCCGGAGCTCGTCGAGGGAGCCCTGCGCGACGAGCTCGCCGGCGCGCATCACCGCGGCGTGGGTGCAGACCTGCTCGATCTCGGCCAGCAGGTGGCTCGACACGAACACCGTCGTTCCGTCGTCCGCCAGGGACCGGATGAGGTGCCGGACCTCGCGCGTGCCCTGCGGGTCGAGTCCGTTCGTGGGCTCGTCGAGCACCAGGAGGTCACGGGGCGCGAGCAGCGCGTTCGCCAGCCGAGCCGCTGCTTCATGCCGAGCGAGTAGGCGTGCGCCTTCTTGTCGGCGGCGTGCGTGAGCCCGACGCGGTCCAGGGCGTGCGCGACGCGGTCCTTCCGGGTGCGCGGGTCCGAGGTGGGGTCGGCGGCGTCGAAGCGGAGCAGGTTGGCGCGTCCGGACAGGTACGGGTAGGCCGCCGGGCCCTCGACGAGCGCCCCCACGCGGGGCAGGACCTCCGGGAGCGCCGACGGGACCGGGCGGCCGAGGAGTTCGATGGTGCCGCTCGTCGCGCCCGTGAGCCCGAGGAGCATCCGGATCGTGGTGGTCTTGCCGGACCCGTTCGGGCCGAGGAAGCCGAACACCGAGCCCGCTGGCACCGCGAGGTCGATGCCAGCGACGGCACGCTGGCGGCGGAACACCTTCGTCAGGCCGGTGGTCCGGACGGCCCAGTCCGCGGCGGGACCGGAGCCCGTGTCGACACCGCGGGGGGAACCGGCGTCGACCCCGTGGTCGAGGTCGGGGCCGTCCGTCGGCCGTGGCTCGCTCGCGCTCACTCGGCGGCGGCGACCAGGGCGGACACCGGGACGGCGCCGGGCGAGCACCCGCCCGTCGTCGGTCAGGTAGACCGAGACCAGCGAGGTCTGCAGCGCACGTCCGCCGTCCACCGGCCGGGTGAGCTGGTCGAGGAGCCCGGAGGCGTCATCGCCGAGGGAGCCCTGGTCGACCGTGCCCTGCGGCAGTTCGGCGATCGCGCTCCAGCCCGAGCCGGTGACGGTCGGCTCGGCTCCGGTGTGCCCGGGACGGTGGCCGTCGCGGAGGCCGGACGGGGCGTCGGACAGGTCCTTCGTCTCGACCGTCGCCCCGGACGGCGGGGTGAAGTCGAACAGCCGTGCCGCCGGTGCGCCGTACTGCAGCCGCGTGAAGCCGACCTGCACGGCCGGGTCGGACTGGCCCTTCGCCTCGATCGTCGCGCGGAGCGGGAGCCCGGTCTGCTGGTCGACGGCGAGGCGGACCGTGCCGACGAGGGTGCCCGAGGACTTCGGCGTCAGGGTGATCTGCCAGGCGTCGTGTCCGGCGACCCGGACCCGCTCGGGCTTCGAGACCGTGGTCGACGGCGTGATCGCGGGCGACCGCACGGGCTGCGACGTCGGCCGGCGTCGTGGTGCCCGGGGTGGGGGACGTGCCGGCGTCGGCGGGCAGCGTGACGTGCGTGGCGGTGCGCTCCTGGGAGTCCCACGTCCAGACGTCGGACCCGTTGCGGACGAGGTCCTGCTCGGCGAGCTGCTTCGTGACCTGGGACCCGCTGCTTGTCCGGACCGTCCACGTAGACCCGGGC
The DNA here is from genome assembly GCA_023846275.1 of Vanilla planifolia. Lineage (NCBI taxonomy): Eukaryota > Viridiplantae > Streptophyta > Magnoliopsida > Asparagales > Orchidaceae > Vanilla > Vanilla planifolia. The sequence continues at coordinate 20,517 of JAIUJO010001691.1, read as the reverse complement.
CGTGTGCGACGAGGTCAGCAGGTCGAGCGCGTCGGAGGCGTCGCCCTGGAGCGACGAACCGCCGGCACCGGTCGGGAGCTCGGGGAGACCGAGGTCGCTCGTCTGCTCGAGCGTGCCGGAGTACTGCGCGTCCGAGGACTCCGCGATGCTCGCGATGACGTCGGCGGCGCTCGGGCGCTCGCCCGCGAGCGGGTCGTTCGCGGCGTTCGCGATCATCGGGGCGGCGACGGCGCCGGCGACGACGACCGGCGCGATGACGGCGGGCAGCCAGGCTGACTTCTTCATCGGTTTCCCCTCGGTGGAGCATCGGAGTCGCCAGTACCGTACGTCCGGCCCCCGACAGGTGGCTGGGCGTTCGTAGACTCGTGGGACGGCCGACGACGGTCGGCGGACGGCGAGGGAGACGGCATGCGGGCGGTGCTCGGGCTGGACATCGGCACGTCGAGCACGAAGGCGCTCCTGACCCGCCTCGACGGGTCGGTCATCGCCGAGGTCGGCCGGGGGCACGGCGTCGACCGACCCGCGCAGGGCCTCGTCGAGATGGACGCCGCCGTCTGGTGGGACGAGTTCACCGCGCTCACGCGGGACCTGCTCGCGCGGGCGCCCGACGCCGAGGTCGAGGCCGTCGGCGTCAGCGGGATCGGTCCGTGCGTGCTGCTCTCCGACGCGACCGGCGAGCCGCTGCGTCCCGCCGTCCTGTACGGGGTCGACACCCGGACGGCCGGCATGCTCGGCTCGGTCACGGCCGAGCTCGGTGGCGAGGACGCGGTCCGGGCCCGGTGCGGGTCGGCGCTGAGCACGCAGGCGGCCGGGGTGAAGCTCGCCTGGCTGGCCCGCCACGAGCCCGACGTGTGGGCGCGGGCCGAGCGCTTCACGATGCCCGCGTCCCGCGTGGTCGAGCAGCTCACGGGGGAGTACGTCCTCGACCACCACTCGGCCAGCCAGACGACCCCGCTCTACGACGTGCACGAGAACGCCTGGATCCCGGAGTGGTGCGCGCTGCTCGCACCGGGTCTGCGGATGCCGCGCCTGCTGTGGTCGGGCGACCAGGCCGGGACGGTGACCGACGCGGCGGCCGCGGCCACGGGCCTCCCGGCCGGCATCCCGGTGACGGCGGGGACCATCGACGCCTGGGCCGAGGGGGTCAGCGTCGGCGAGTCGGTGCCCGGCCGCATGTTCCTGCAGTACGGCACCACGATGTTCATGATCGTGCCGACGCCACGGCCGGTCGCGGTCCCGGGCATGTGGACCACGGTGGGGACCCACCCGGGGCAGCCGAGCGTCTCCGGCGGGATGGCGACGTCCGGCGCGATCACCGCGTGGCTGCGCGACCTGGTCGACGCGGACTGGCCGACGATGCTCGAGGAGGCGCGGTGCGCCGGGATCGGTGCGAACGGGCTGCTCATGCTGCCGTACTTCGCGGGGGAGCGGACCCCGATCGCGGATCCGGAGGCACGCGGCGTCATCGCGGGACTCACCGTGCGGCACACCCGCGGGGACCTGTACCGGGCGACGCTCGAGGCGACGGCGTACGCGGTCCGGCACAACCTCGAGGTGCTGCGGAACGCCGGGGTGGAGGTCCGTGAGCTCGTCGGTGCCGGGGGCGGGGTGCTCGGCGAGCTGTGGCCGCGCATCGTGTCCGACGTGACCGGGCTGCCCCAGACGATCCCGTCGGTGACGGTCGGTGCGTCCTACGGCTCGGCGTTCCTGGCGGCGGGGCTCGTCGCGGACGTCGACATCACCGCGTGGAACGCCCCCGCGGCGCGGATCGAGCCGGACCCGGACGCGACCGCCGCGTACGCGCCGGGGGTACCGCGACTACCGCGAGCTGTACGAGGCGACGAAACCCGTCGTGCACCGGCTGGCCGCCCGCGGCTGAGGCGGGGGTCGCGCGCGCTGCCGCGCGCCGACGTCCTGGCGCGGATCGTCCCCGCACAACGCGAGGCAGACCGAACCACGGCGTTCCGTGGTTCGGCCTGCCTCCGGTTGTGCGACCCGCGCCGCGCACGCGGCCGCGCGCAGCGGGGGACCTACGCCGAGGCGCCCGCGTCCACCCCGGCGGGCGCGGAGCCGTCGTACTCGCAGATCGCCTGCACCTTCTCGGCGCTGGCGGAGGTCCGGTCGAACTCGTAGCCGAGCCACTCCTTCGCCAGACGGCGCGCGAGCTCGACGCCGATGACCCGCTGCCCCATGCAGAGCACCTGGGCGTCGTTCGACAGGATCGAGCGCTCGACCGAGAACGAGTCGTGCGCGGTGACGGCGCGGATGCCGGGGACCTTGTTGGCGCTGATCGCGACGCCGAGCCCGGTGCCGCAGATCAGGATCGCCCGGTCCGCCTCGCCGTTCGCGACGAGCCGGGCCGCGTCCACGGCGACGTGCGGGTACGCGGTGTGGCCGTCGGCGTCGACGCCCACGTCCACCACGCTCGCCACGCGGTCGTCGCGCTCGAGGTCCTGCTTGATGATCTCCTTGTAGTCGAACCCGGCGTCGTCGGACCCGATCACGAGACGGTACGTCATGCGAGTGTTCCTTCCTTCTCTGCTGCGCGTGCGGCGAGGACCTCGCCGACCCGCGTCAGGATCATCCCCATCGAGGTGGCGCCCGCGTCGGGCGTCCCCAGGCTCTTCTCGGCCAGCGGCCGGGCTCGCCCGACCTTCGGCGTGAGGTCGGCGGTCGCCCGGGCCTCGGACACCGCGACCTCGGCTGCAGCCTGCCACGCCGCCGCGAGCGTGGACCCAGCGGCCACGTGCTCGCGCAGTGCGTCGACGAAGGGCAGGAGCGCGTCGAGCAGGGTCTTGTCCCCGCGGGACGCACCGCCGAGGTGCACGATCGAGTCCGCGAAGGCCTGGGCCGCGTCGACGACGTCGGTCGCCTCGTACGCGGCCCGGTCGTCGCCGAGCGAGCGGCCGAAGGCCTCGAGCGCCGCACCCCAGAGCACTCCGGAGGTGCCTCCCGCGAACTCGGCCCACGCGTCGCCGGCACGTCCGAGGACGAAGGCGACCCCCGCCTCCTGGCCGACCTGCTGGACCGCCTTCCGGGCCGCACCGACGCCCTTCACCATGCCGCGACCGTGGTCGCCGTCGCCGGCGACCGCGTCGATGCGGCCGAGTTCCTCCTCGCGTTCGCGCAGGAGCACGTCCATCGCGTCGATCGCGCTGCGCACGGTCTGCGCGGCCTGCCGGGAGGCGCTGCTCGCGTCCGGCACGACGGTCGCCTCCGCCTCGGCCTGGTCCACGGCGTCGGCCGGCACGAGCGCCGCGACCGGCGCCGCCACCTTGCGGTAGGCGGGCGTGTAGGCGTCGGCGCGCCAGAGCCGCTCGAGCTCGTCGTCGAGCCACTGCAGCGTCAGCGAGCAGCCGCCCATGTCCAGGCTCGTGACGAGCTCCCCGACCTCCGGCTCGACGACCTCGAGGCCGGCGTCGCGCAGGAGCGGGAGCACCCGGCCCCAGAGCAGGAACAGCTCTTCGTACTTCGTGTCGCCGAGGCCGTTGAGGATCGGCGCGACCCGGCTGCCGGCGGTGACCGGGCGGTCCGCGAGGAGCCGCTCGACCAGGAGCGTCGCCAGCTCGGTCGCGGGCAGCAACGGGACGTCCTGGATGCCGGGCTCGCCGTGGATCCCGAGCCCGAGGCCGAGGTGGCCGTCCGGGACGGTGAACAGCGGTTCGGTCGCGCCGGGCATGGTGCACCCGGAGAACGCGACGCCGATCGTGCGGGTCGCCGCGTTCGAGGCGTTCCCGACGCGCTCGACCTCGTCCAGGGTGGCGCCGGCCGCGGCGGCGGCGCCCATCGCCTTGAAGACCGAGAAGTCGCCGGCGATCCCGCGCCGAGCCGTCTCGTCCTCGGCGGAGGCGACGTCGTCGGTGACGACGACGATCCGGGTGTCGATGCCCTCGGCGCGGAGCCGTTCGGCGGCGAGCCCGAAGTTCATGGTGTCGCCGGCGTAGTTGCCGAACGAGAGCACCACGCCGCGGCCCTGGTCGGCGGCCTTCGCGACCGAGTAGACCTGCGCGGTGGACGGGGAGGTGAAGACGTTGCCGACGACGGCGCCGGTGGCGAAGCCCGGACCGACGACCCCGCAGAACGCGGGGTAGTGGCCGGACCCGCCGCCGACGACGACGGCGACCTGCGGCTCGGCACCCTCGGTCGGGAGGGTGACGACGCCGCCGTGCACGCCCCGGACCCGGTCCGCGTAGAGGGCGGTCCAGCCGGCGAGCTGGTCCTCGGCGAACTCGTCGGGGTCGTCGTGGATGGAGGTCATGCTGGTGTCCTTCAGTGGGTGGAACGGGCGCCCTGCGGCACCTTGAGGAAGTGGATCATCACGAACGCGCAGGCGTACAGGCCCACGAACGTCCAGGTGACGGCCTGACCGCCGCCGCCGAGGGCGAGGACCGCGGCGACCACACCGGTGCCGAGGAACGCCGCGCCGCCGGCCGCCGTCGTGTACATCGCCATCGCGGCGCCCTTGTGCTCGGGGGCGAGCGCCGGCATGATCGCGCCCATCGGGACGAACCCGGCGAGCAGGCAGCCGAAGACGCAGCCGGCGACCACGGAGAGCACGTAGCCCCAGTCGGAGCCGGCGGGGACGAGCTGCGGCACGTACCACCAGGCGACCAGGCCCGTCGCGGAACCGACGATGCCGAACCACTTGACGGTGCGCTGCCAGCCGATCTTGTCGCCGACCCAGCCGAAGAGGGCGTTCACGAGGATGTTCGTCGCGTAGACGCAGACGGTCATGAGCAGCCAGCGGCTCTGGCCCCAGCCGCGCTCGTTCGCGATGACGGCGGGGAGGACGACGAACATGCCGAACTCGGGAGCGGTGTTGATGAGCCGGACGAGGAAGCCCATCAGGATCTTCGGGCGGGTGGCGGTGAGCCGGATGCCGCTCGTCAGCACCCGCCAGGCGCTCTCACCGGCCGGGGCGATGCGCGAGAACCCGTTCGGGAGCCGCACGCCGAACAGCAGGATGAGGAAGCCGATCACGACGAGCCCGATCGACGCGACCATCGCACCGGTCTCACCGACGGTCCCGCCGCCGAAGACCGGGATCGCGCCGATCGCGAAGAGGGACCCGAGGGTCGGCAGGCCGCCGGTGAACGCGACGTAGAACCAGCCGACCGCGGAGCCGTTCCGCTCGACGGGCGTCGTGATGTTCACCCACACCAGGAACGCGAACGCGAACAGCGGGTAGCCGAAGCCGCGCAGGGCGTAGGTGACCGCGGCGAACGGGACGCTCCCGACGTTCAGCGCGAGGAGGAACAGCACCTCGAACACGACCCACACGGCGAAGCCGAGGATCATCACCCGGCGCGGACCGACCAGGTCGGACAGGGCGCCGGAGACGTAGCTGCCGATGAGGGCGGCGAGGCTGTAGAACGTCACGATGGTGGCGACGGTCGCCTCGGGGCTGCCGAGGACGGCCACCATGTGCGGCGTGATGAAGTTCGACTCGACGCCGTTGCCGGTCATGAAGACCAGGACGGCGAGGAAGCCGAGGGCGAGCGGGCGGGGGATCCCCATCCGGTCGAGGAAGCCCTCCGTGCGGGGCGTCGTGGGCGTACCGGTCGTGGCGCGTTGTGTCGTCGTCGACATGTTCGTGCTCTCTGTCGTGTCCGCGGGTCAGGCGCCGACGGGCGTGGTCAGGGACGGGATGATCGACACCTTGACGCTGGCGCCGGCGGAGTCGCCGACGAGGTCGAGGGCTTCCTGGAACTGTTCGAGGGGGAACTGGTGGGTGCAGATCTCGGACATGGGGAGGGTTTCTGCTTCGAGGAGCTTGATCGCGGCGGGCCAGGTGTGGGGGCCGAGGTGGGCGCCGCGGACGTCGAGTTCCTTGTCGTCGGAGATGATGGACCAGTCGACGGAGACGTTGTCCTTGAAGACGGAGTACTCGACGAAGGTGCCGAGTTTGCGGAGCAGGTTCAGGCCCTGGGGGACGGCGGAGGGGTGGCCGGTGGCTTCGATGTAGACGTCGGCGCCGTAGCCGTCGGTGAGTTCCTTGACGCGGGCGACGGCGTCGTCGTGGGCGATGTTGATGGTGAGGTCGGCGCCGACCTTGCGGGCGAGTTCGAGTTTGTCGTCGACGACGTCGAGGGCGATGATGCGCAGGGGGTTCTTCTGGCGGGCGCCGGCGATGGCGGACAGGCCGATCGGGCCGGCGCCGGCGATGACGACGGTGTCGCCGAACTTGATGTCGCCGCGTTCGACGGCGTGGAAGGCGCAGGAGAGGGGTTCGGCGAACGCGGCGACCTGGCCGGGCAGGGCGGTGGAGACGGGGTGGGTGAGGGCCTTGGCGGGGACGAGGACGTACTCGGCCATCGCGCCGTCGTAGCCCTTGAAGCCGAACATGTCGTGCACGTTGCACATCCAGTAGGCGCCCTCGAGGCAGTAGCGGCACTCCCAGCAGGGCACGATCTGTTCGCACGCGATGCGGTCGCCGAGGGTGACCTTGCGGCGGGTGAGGGTGTCGTCGTCGCCGGCGACGATGGTGCCGACGAACTCGTGGCCGGGGATGCGGTCGCGTTCGGCCCAGGCGGGGCGGTTGTCGTCGCCCCAGAACTTCGCGGCGCCGTGGTAGCACTTCAGGTCGCTGGCGCAGATGCCGACGGCGTCGGTGCGGAGCAGGAGCTCGCCGGGTCCGGGGGTGGGCACGGGTCGGGTCTCGAGGCGGTAGTCGCCGGGGCCGTGCACGACGACGGCACGCATCGTCGTCGGGATGGTCGTTCCGGTGGCGGACGTCGTGGTGTCCGGGTTCGAGGTCGTCGTCGACATGAGCTGTTCCTCCGTTGGTCGCTTCGGCGACGACTGTACACCACACAGAACCGTTGTCCAGAACACAATTTCTGCTACCGTCGAGTACACCGGAACCGCAGCCGATCGCGAAGGAGCGACCATGACCACGACCGAGACCGCCGCCGACACCGACTTCGCCGCCGCGCTCCGGCCGGGCCCGGACCACGTCGACACGACGAACGACTTCACCGGCCGCACCGCCGTCGTCACGGGCGGCGCCTCCGGCATCGGGAACGCGATCGCGCACGCCCTCGCGGCCCGCGGGGCACGGGTCGCGATCGTCGACGTCCGGGCCGACGGTGCCACCGCGGCCGCGGCGGACCTGCCCGTCGGCGGACCCGCCGGCGGGCCGGACGTGCACGCGGGCTTCGCCTGCGACGTCACCGACGAGGACTCCGTCACCGGGACGGTCGCCGCCGTCGTCGAGCACTTCGGCCGCGTCGACGTGCTCGTCAACTGCGCCGGGATCGCCGCGCTCGCCCCCGCCGAGGAGCTCGACGCGTCCACCTGGGCGAGGACGATCGACGTCAACCTCACGGGGACCTGGCGGGTCGCCCAGGCCGTCGGGCGCCACATGCTCGCCGCCGGCTACGGCCGGATCGTGAACATCGCCTCGCAGGCCGCCCACGTCGGCATCGACGGCCACGCGGCGTACTGCGCGTCCAAGGCCGGCGTGATCGGGCTCACCCGCGTGCTCGCCCTCGAGTGGGGCGGGCGTGGCGTGACGGTCAACACCGTGTCGCCGACCGTCGTGCTCACCGACCTCGGGCGCTCGGCCTGGGCGAACGAGAAGGGCCTGCGGCACCAGGACGAGATCCCCACGGGGCGCTTCGCGACGCCGGACGAGATCGCCGCGTCGGTGCTGTTCCTCGCGGCGGAGTCCAGCGCGATGGTCAACGGTGCCGACCTCCGCGTGGACGGCGGGTTCACGATCCGCTGAGGCGGGCCGGGACTACGATCGCCACATGTCCGCCGAGATCCCCGCCCCCGACGGCGCCCGGACCCGGTTCCCGCTCGACACGGTGTACCAGGCCGCGCGGATGTACTACCTCGAGGACGCCACCCAGGTCGAGATCGCGTCGCGGCTCGGGGTCTCGCGGCCGACGGTGAGCCGGCTCGTCGCCGAGGCACGGAAGGCCGGGCTCGTCCGGATCGAGGTCGTCGACCCGTTCCAGGACGAGACCGTCGCCCTCGCCGAACGGCTGCAGGTCGTGCTCGGCATCCGTGCGGTGCACCTCGCCGCCGTGACCCACGCCGCCACCCTCGGCACGGACCTCGCGGCGCCGCTCGCCGCCGCGGTCGAGGGCATGGCGCTCGTCCCGGGCGACGCCGTCCTGATGTCCTCGGGTCGGACCGTCTACGACGTCGCACACGCGGGGATGCCCCGGATGCCCGGCGTGCAGCTCGTGCCGACGGTCGGCGGCCAGGCGGACCCGATGCCGTGGTTCCAGACGAACGAGATCACCCGGGCCGCCGCCGAGGCCTCCGGCGCCATCCCGGCGTTCCTGTTCGCGCAGGCGCTGCCCGCCCCGGCGATGCGATCCACCCTCGACGAGGACCCGGCGTTCCAGCACGTCATCGGCCTGTGGGGTCGGGCGAAGGGCGCGATCCTCGGCATCGGCGCGCCGACGCCCACCCGTGACGCCCTCGCCCGCGGCGTGCCCGTCGAGGACGCCGTCTTCGACCAGGCCGCCGGGGACGTGTGCCTGAACTTCTACGCCGCGGACGGCTCGGCCATCGAGTTCCCCGGCAGCGACCGCATGGTGCGGACCTCCCGCGAGGTCCTCGCCGGTGTCCCGCACGCCGTCGGCCTGGCCGTCGGTGAGGCGAAGGTGCCGAGCATCATCGGCGCGGTCCGTGCGCGGCTGGTCAACGAGCTGGTGACGGACGCGGCGACGGCGCGCGCCCTCCTGGACGCGCTCGCCTGACGCGGTGGACGCGACCGCTGCCCGTCCGGACGGACGTGGCGGGCCGGCGCCGTGCCTCCCGTCCGCACCCGACGGGCCCGCTCAGTCGTGCCGGTGTCCGCCGGAGGGGTCGAGCGCCGGCCACACCGGGAACGGGTCCGCCCAGCTCCGCCACAGGTCCGGCCCCGCCAGCAGCTCCGGTCCGGTGAGGAGCGCGCGGTCGAGCGCCGCCTCGACGGCGGGGACGTCGAGTCGCTCGCCGACGAACCAGATCGCCTGCCCGACCGGGGCGTCCTCGTCCCACGACGGGTTCGCGGTCGGGTCGAGCGCGAGCATCGCGCCGAGGCTCGACCAGGAGCCGACGTGGTCGGGCCGTGAGGCGAGCCGGAAGAACCCCCTGGAGCGCAGGACCCGGCCGTTCGCCCCCGGTGCCAGGTCCTCCGCGATGACGATCGCGAGCCGCCCGGGGTGGAACGGCAGGGGCTCGCGGTAGCGGAGCGTGACGAGCCCGTCGTGCGGCCCCCTGCCGGTGTCGCCGCCGCCGGACAGTGCCCGCATCCACCCGGCGCCGTGCACGAGGAGCCGTGCCGCGCCGCCGTTCGACGCGGGGAGGTCCAGCGCACTCCGCACGGACGACCCGGCGACCACGAGTGCGGAGGGGGCGAGCCGGTGCAGCAGTGCCACGAGGGCCCGGCGCCGGTCCCCGGACAGCGGGTCGAGCCGGTCGAGCACGATCACCGTCGCGTACTCGACGAGTGACGCGACGCGGTCGGCCGCGACGAACGCGTCGTCGACCTCGGACCAGAGCAGGTGCGCGACGTCGTCGGCGCGCAGGACGGCGACGACGTGACGGAGCACCCGGTCGTCGCCGGTCTCGCTCCGGGCGGCGTTCGCGAGCAGCATCCCGACCGCGCGGGTGTCCGCGCCGGGCGACAGCGTGACGACCAGTCCGTGGTCGGCGTCGGGGCCGCAGACCCGGTCGAGCTGGTCCGCGCGTGCGGCGACGGCCCGCGCCGCAGCGAGCGCGCTCCCGGCGACGTGCATCCGGTGGCCGGTCGCGATCCGGGCGGCGACGCGGTCGGCGTCGACCTCGTGGAGGGCGGAGACAAGGGTGATGGCGGCAGCTCGCATGTCGGGTACTCTACATGACAATCATTCTCAACAAGGAGGCTGTCATGCAGGTCCGCAACTCACTCAGAGCACTGAAGAAGATCCCCGGCTCGCAGGTCGTGCGGCGCCGCGGCCGGGTCTACGTCATCAACAAGCAGAACCCGCGCTGGAACACCCGACAGGGGTGACGGCAGACGGGGTCCGCGCGGCGCGCTCGCCTGGCGCGGCGGGCCCGGCGGGCCGGACTCGAGGCGACATCCTCGGCGTCGTACGACAGCGATGATGTCGTCGGTTGCGGGAGCGGTCGGTCGCGGCCCGGGAGGAGCGACGATCTCGATGTCGTACGACAGCGACGATGTCGCAACGAGTCGCCCGCGCCCGCACCGACCTGCCCCGTCCGCCCCGCGCGGGAACACCCGACCGGGGTGACGTCAGACGGGGTCCGTAGGGTGGCCGCATGCGACTGCTCCTCATCCGCCACGGCCAGACCCCCGCGAACGTGGACGGCGTGCTCGACGCCGTCGTCCCGGGGCCGGGGCTGACCGAGCTCGGCCAGCGGCAGGCCGACGCCCTGCCGGCAGCGCTGGCCGACCGCGGCATCGAGGCGCTCTTCGTCTCGACGATGGTTCGGACGCAGGTCACCGCGGCGCCCCTCGCCGCCGCGCTCGGTCTCGAGCCCGTCGTGCTGCCGGGGCTCCGCGAGATCGAGGCCGGCGACCTGCAGGGCAAGCGCGACACGGTCTCCGTCCAGCTGTACATCTCGACGGTGCACGGCTGGTCCGCGGGCGACCGCTCCACCCGCATGCCCGGTGCCGAGAGCGGCGACGAGTTCTTCGCCCGCTACGACGACGCCGTTCGGCAGGTCGTCGCCACCGGGGTCGAGGTCGCGGCAGCCGTCAGCCACGGGGCGGCGATCCGCACCTGGGCGAGTGCGGTCGCGCAGAACACCCCGGACGAGTTCGGCACGAAGCGGCACCTGGAGAACACCGGCATCGTCGAGCTCGAGGGCTCCTTCGACGACGGCTGGCGCCTCGTGGACTGGGAAGGGGAGCCGGTCGGTGGCGAGGAGCTCATCGACCGGACGGCGCAGGACCCGACCGGCGAGCGGTTCTAGACCCGCCCTGCGGACGGACAGGAGGCGCGGTGCCGGTTGGCACCGCGCCTCCTGGGCTGGTCGGGTCGACTACGCGAGCTGCGACGCCGAGGTGAGCGGCACGATCACGCCGTGCGACTCACGCAGCACGTCCAGCGTGCGCTGGACCTCGTCGGCACGCTCCTCGGCGGTCCAGCCGAGCGCCCCCGCGAGGACGTCCGCCAGCTCGTCGAGCAGGTCGATCGTGACACCGCCGACGAACGCGAGGTTGGTGCGGCGCAGCACGACGTCCACCAGGTGCACGGCCTGCTCGTGGTCGGCGAAGTACGCGACCTCGGCGCGGGTCAGCGACGGGTCGGACTCGAGCGGCTGCACCGGGCCGTCGGTCAGGACGTCGACGACCTCCGCGGCGCGGGTGCCGTAGCGCTCGAGCAGCCCCTCGACCACGGACTCGTCGAGCCCGTCGCGGTGCGCGGAGATCCAGAGCGAGCGCTGGGCGTCGGTCGTCGGGAAGTCCTTGCCGCCGCCGATCGGCATGCCGGTGGTGTCGACCTTCCGGGCGACGCCGAGCTTCGTCGTGACGTCGGAGGACAGGTGCGCGGCGAGGGCGCGGAACGTCGTCCACTTGCCGCCGACGAGGCTCAGCACGGTCGTCCCGGGCAGGCCGGCGATCGGGGTGTCCACGATCCGGTAGTCACGGGAGACGAAGCCGGGGGCGGTGTCCTCGTGACGGGGGAGCGGGCGGATGCCCGAGTAGCTGTACACGATGTGGTCGCGCGTCAGCTCGATCTGCGGGAAGACGTGCGCGACGAGCCCGAAGAAGTAGTCGATCTCCTCCTCGGTCGTCGTGACCGGCTTCGACGGGTCGGCGTCGATGTCGGTCGTGCCGATGAGCACCCGGCCCTTGAGCGGGTAGATGAGGACGATGCGGCCGTCGTTGTTCTCGAAGAACAGCTCGCGGCCCTTCGTGGCCTCGAGGAGCTCGTCGTTGTGCACGACGATGTGGGAGCCCTTCGTGCCGCCCATGTACTTCGTCTCGCCGCCGAAGGCCTGGTTCGTCAGGTCGGTCCAGGGGCCGGAGGCGTTCACGACGACCTCGGCGCCGAAGACGAACTCCTCGCCGGTCTCGCGGTCGCGGAGCAGCACCCCGCCGTCGCGCGTGCCGACGGCCTCGACGTAGTTGACGGCGCGGGCGGTCGCGGCGCTGCCGGTGCCCGTCCCCGCCGCGAGGCCGTCCTTGAGCACGTCGAGCGCCAGGCGCTCCGGCTCGTGGACGGAGGCGTCGTAGTAGGTGCCCGTGTACTTCAGGTCCTTGTTGAGCGCCGGCATGTCCGCGAGCGCCGCCTTCTTCGTCAGGAAGCGGTGCTTCGGGACGGAGCCGCCGTCGCGCGAGAAGGAGTCGTAGATCGTCATGCCGATCTTGATGAGCGCGGCGCCGCGCTCCTTGGTCGAGCGCTGCTTGTGCGTGAGCATGCGCAGCGGGGCGTTCATGATGCCGGAGAACGTCGAGAAGATCGGCATCGTCGTCTGCAGCGGCTTGACGTAGTGCGGCGCGATCCGGATCAGGCCGTTGCGCTCCTGCACGCTCTCGCGCACGAGGCGGAACTCGCCGTTCTCCAGGTAGCGGATGCCGCCGTGGATCATGTGGCTCGACGCCGCGGAGGCGCCGGAGGCGTAGTCGCCCCGCTCGACGAGGGCGACGTCGACGCCCTGCAGTGCGAGGTCGCGGAAGGTGGCGATGCCGTTGATGCCACCACCGACGATGAGGACCTGTGCGTTCGGGCGCTCGGTGAGCGCGTCCACCGTGGACCGGGGCTGCGTCTTCTTCGACATGTGTCGCTTCCTTCGTCGCGTCGTGCGTGTTCGACACCGATCGTGCGCCTGTGTGAGAGGTCGGGCAACTCACGTGCACGGATGTGCAGCACACCTGTGGTGACGGGCCGGAGAACCGACGGGAGGCGCGACAGGGGTTGCAGAGGCTGTGCACGTCCGTGCATGCTCGGTTCCCATGAGTGATGCAGCGCAGCCGATGCGCACGCAGCAGGCGCTGCGCGCCGCACACCTGTACTACCTGCAGGACCTGACGATGGACGCCATCGCCGACGAGCTCGGCACCTCGCGGTCCTCGGTCTCCCGGCTGCTGAAGTACGCCAGGGACACCGGGCTCGTCGACATCCAGATCCGGTCGCCCCTGGACCAGGCGGCGGCGCTCAGCCGGAGCATCCGCTCCCGTTTCGGCGTGCACGCGCACGTGGTCCCGGTGCCGGACCACACCAGCGACGTCGACCGGCTCGAACGCGTCGCGCTGTCCGCGGCCCGCATCCTCACGCAGTACGTCGAGTCGAACATGGTCATCGGGATCTCGTGGGGCTCCACCGTGAGCGCGGTCAGCCGGTACCTCGTGCCGAAGACGACGCACGGGTCGACCGTCGTGCAGATCAACGGCGCGGCGAACACCCGGACGACCGGCATCGTCTACGCGTCCGAGATCCTCCGGCGCTTCGGGGAGGCGTACGGCGCGTTCGTGCAGCAGTTCCCCGTGCCGGCGTTCTTCGACGACCCCGCGACGAAGGAGGCGTTGTTCCGCGAACGCTCGATCCGCCGCGTCCTCGACCTCCACGAGCGGATGGACCTCGTCGTCTTCGGTGTCGGTGCCCCGCAGGCCCCGGTGCCCTCGCACGTGTACTCCGGCGGCTACCTCGACCCGTCCGACCGCGACGAGCTCGCCCAGGCCGAGGTCGTCGGCGACGTGTCGACCGTCTTCTACCGTGCCGACGGCTCGTGGAAGGACATCGGGGTGAACGCACGGGCCGGGGCGCCGGACCTCGACACGATCAAGCGGGCCCCGCGCCGGGTCTGCGTCGTGGCCGGACGGTCGAAGGCGGCGTCGTTGAAGGGGGCCCTGGCTGCCGGGCTCATCACCGACCTCATCCTGGACGAGAGCGTCGGGCAGGCGATCCTGCAGCCCTGACCCCCCCCGCCTGGATCAGGTCGTTACCTACTTTGTCAGTGGTCTCCCGTACGTTCTCGACCATGGTTGCCTCGAACGAATCCCGCAACGGGACGCGGTACTTCCGCCGCATCGTCGGCTCCGACGTCGACCAGGCGCTCGCCTTCTTCAGCGGCGACTACGACTTCCGTGCACCAGCCGTCCGCCGGACCCACGCCCGGTCACACTGGGACTTCGCCGGTGTCGGGGACGAGCGCATGTCGCTGCGGTCCTCGCGCTTCCTCGTCGACCTCCGGAGCGACAGCCGGGTCGACGACCAGTTCCTCGTGGCGTGGATGCGCGGCGGGTCGAGCACGATCACGTACCAGGGCCAGGAGGTCGACCTCGAGCCCGGCGTCCCGGTCGTGCTGCCGTTCGCCGACACCTACGAGCTCCACCACCGGGACATCGCGCTCAACCTGGTGCAGCTCGACCGTGACTTCGTGCGGTCGGTCGCCGGGGACGACGCCTTCGCGTTCGACCCGCTGCGCCGACCCACCGCCGAGGGCATGCGGGCGTGGCAGTCCGTCGTCAAGGCGTACTCGTCCACGTGGCTCGACGTCGACCAGGACCTCGGCCCCGCCGCCCAGCGCGACATCGCCGAGGCGTTCGCCGCCGCCGCGATCCAGGCGTTCCCGCAGCGGAACCGCTGGCGCGGCGCCGTGAGCGGCAACGGACCCGAGCACGAGCGCGTCCGTCGTGCGCTGGAGTACGTGCACGACCACGCGCGCGAGCCGATCGGCACACCGGAGATCGCGGCAGCGGCCGGGCTCAGCCCGCGGGGCCTGCAGCAGTCCCTCCGTCGGCACCTCGACCAGACCCCCGGTGACCTGCTCCGCAGCGTCCGGCTCGACGGGGCGCGGGCGGAACTCGTCCACGCCGACCGCGACGAGACCTCCGTGGCGGACATCGCGCGGGCGTGGGGGTTCGGGCACCTCGGCCGGTTCTCGGCGACCTACCGGGAGCGCTTCGGCGAGCTGCCGAGCGAGTCGCTCCGCTCGCGCTGACGCAGGCGCTGGGTAGCGTGTGCGGATGGACACCGTCGTCGCCGCACTCCGATCCGCCCTCGCCGACCCCGACGGTGCCGTCGTCCTGACCGATGCCGAGCGGCTCGACGCGGCGCGGACCGACAAGTCCGGCTGGATCGCACCCGGCGGACCGGTCGCCGTGGTCGAGGCCCGGACGGTCGAGGACGTGCAGGCCGTGCTCCGCACCTGCTCGTCGCTCGGCGTGCCGGTGGTGCCCCGCGGCGCCGGGACCGGGCTGGCCGGTGGCGCGAACGGCACCGAGGGGAGCGTGGTGCTCAGCGTCGCCCGGATGGACCGCATCCTCGGGGTGTCGACGCAGGACGAGTACGCGATCGTCGAACCGGGAGTGCTCAACGGTGCGCTGAACGCCGAGGTGGCGCGGTTCGGCCTCCGGTTCGCGCCCGACCCGGCGAGTGCGGCGATCTCGACCGTCGGGGGGAACATCGCGACGAACGCGGGCGGTCTCCGGTGCGTCAAGTACGGCGTCACGCGCGAGGCCGTCCTGGGCCTCGACGTCGTGCTCGCCGACGGGCGGCTCGTCTCGACCGGGCACCGGACCGTGAAGGGCGTCACCGGTCTCGACCTCACGTCGCTGCTCGTCGGGTCGGAGGGCACCCTCGGCGTCATCGTCGGCGCGACCGTGCGGCTCGTGCCGGTCCCGGCGGGGGAGCCCGCGACCCTCGGTGCCGTCTTCCGCACCGTCGAGGACGCCGCGTGGGCTGCCGCGCTCGTCGTCACCGGCGCGGAGCGCCCGTCCACCGTCGAGCTCCTCGACGCGGCGGCGCTCGAGGGCATCGCGGCGTACCTCGGACCGGAGGTGATCGCGGAGACGGTGGGGAGCACCTCGGCGGGCTCGGTCTTCCTCCTCGTGGAGTTCGACGGCCCGGGCGCGACGGAGGCCGCGCTGGGAGCGGAGCCGGGCCTCCAGTCCGCCGGGGGCACCGTCCACCTGGCCCGGTCGGCGGCGGAACGCGAGCGCCTGCTGACCATCCGACGCTCGTTCCACGCCGCGATGGAGGCGCGCGGACGGGTGCTCATCGAGGACGTCGCCGTCCCGCGGAGCCGACTCGCCGAGATGTTCGCGCGGATCGAGGCCATCGGGCGGCAGTACGGCGTCGTGATCCCGACGGTCGCGCACGCCGGGGACGGCAACCTGCACCCCAACTTCGTGTTCGACGGGGACGAGGTGCCGCCGCACGTGTGGCAGGCGGCGGACGCGATGTTCCGGGCCGCGATCGAGCTCGGTGGGACGCTCACGGGGGAGCACGGGGTGGGCGTGCTCAAGCGGCGGTGGATCGGCGACGAACTCGGCGACGACGTCCTCGCACTCCAGCGGGGCATCCGGCAGGTGTTCGACCCGGCAGGGATCCTCAACCCGGGCAAGGTCTTCTGAGCGGTCCGCCGAATCACATCGCACGGATCCGGCTCCATCCGACAGATCGTTCGGCAGTAACACTCCCGTAACGAATCCGGTGCTCAATTGTGGAGACGAACGCACCGCCCACCGGTGTGACGAACGCACCGCCCACGAAGGAGTCCGCAATGCTCATCGGCGTCCCCACCGAGATCAAGAACAACGAGTTCCGCGTCGCGGCCACCCCGGCCGGGGTCGCCGAACTGACGCTCCACGGGCACGAGGTGCTCGTGCAGGCCGGGGCCGGCGACGGCTCCTCCTTCCCGGACGCCGAGTACGAGGCCGCCGGCGCGACGATCGTCCCCACCGCCGACGAGGTGTGGGCCCGCGCCGAGATGATCCTCAAGGTCAAGGAGCCGGTGGCGTCCGAGTACGCCTCGATCCGTCCCGGACAGGTGCTCTTCACCTACCTACACCTGGCCGCCGACCGGCCGCTGACCGACGCACTCGTGTCGTCCGGCGCCACCGCGATCGCGTACGAGACCGTCCAGCTGCCGGACCGTTCCCTGCCGCTGCTGTCCCCGATGTCCGAGATTGCCGGCCGGCTGTCCGCGCAGG
Source organism: Vanilla planifolia (assembly GCA_023846275.1). Classification (NCBI taxonomy): domain Eukaryota; kingdom Viridiplantae; phylum Streptophyta; class Magnoliopsida; order Asparagales; family Orchidaceae; genus Vanilla; species Vanilla planifolia. Next base: position 3,629 of record JAIUJO010001691.1, on the reverse strand, counting down.
TCGGGGCGCACCACCTCATGCGCGCGAACGGCGGTCGCGGCCTGCTGCTCGGCGGCGTCCCCGGCACCCCGAAGGGCCGCGTCGTCGTCATCGGCGGCGGGGTCGCGGGCGAGCACGCCGCGACGATGGCGCTCGGCATGGGCGCCGACGTGACCGTGTTCGACATCAGCCTGCCGCGACTGCGAGCCCTCGACGCGCGCTTCGACGGCCGGGTCACGACCCTGCGCTCCTCCGCGCACGCGATCGCCTCGGCGCTGCGGGACGCGGACCTCGTCATCGGGTCGGTCCTCATCCCCGGGCGTCGGCGCCGAAGCTCGTGACCGACGCCCATGGTCGCGGACATGCAGCCCGGGTCGGTGCTCGTCGACATCGCGATCGACCAGGGTGGCTGCTTCGAGGGCTCCCACCCGACGACCCACGACGACCCGACGTTCGCCGTGCACGACACCGTGTACTACTGCGTGGCGAACATGCCCGGGGCGGTGCCGCGCACCTCGACGATCTCGCTGACGAACGCCACGCTGCCGTACGCCGTGGCGATCGCCAACAAGGGGTGGGAGGCGGCGACGGCTGCGGACCCGGCGCTGGCGCTCGGGGTGAACGTGCACGCGGGCGAGGTCGTGAACGAGGCCGTGGCGGCGGCGCACGGGCTGGTCGCCGCGCGGTAGCGCGCGCCGCTCGCGAAAGCGACAGATCTGCGGGAACGGTCAGCGGCACGCTGTCGCTCTGCCGGCACGGACGGGAGGCGCGGCGCGGCTTCCGGCGCTGTGGCGTCACAGTCTCGGTGTGACGCCACAGCGGCGGACGCCGCGTGCCCCGGCCGCGAAAGCGACAGATATGCGCGGACGGTCGGCGGCACGCTGTCGCTGTGGCGGTACGGACGGGAGCCGCGGCCGCTACGCGGCGCGCGCGGCGCGCGGCGCGGCCGCTACGCGGCGCGCGCGCCGCGCGGCGCGGCCGCGCCGGCGCGCCAGCCGGCGCGGGCCCGCACCACGAGGGTGACGACCACGGCGGCAGCCGCGGCCACCCCCGCTGCGACGGCGGTCGGCGTCGACACGAGGGGGCCGTCGAGTCGTGCGACCGCGACCCACGCCAGGCCCCACGCGAGTGCTGCGGTCGGGGCCAGGCGTCCTCGGCCCCAGACGGCGAGCAGCACCCCGACGAGCCCGGCGACCGCCGCGACGAGCACGCCCCAGACGTCCTGCCCGAGCCCGAAGCCCCGGAAGCCCGCGGCGGCGAGCACCGCGGCCGTGTTCGCCGCCGTCGCGACGCACACCCACCCGAGGTACAGCCCGAAGGTACCGTCGGTGACGATCGCCTCGACGGTGCCCGACGGCCGGGAGCGGCGCAGGATCGCGAACACCCACACGAGCACGGCCAGCAGCGCGAGGATGATCGGCTCGCTGAGCCAGAGGAACCCGAACTGCACCGACAGGATCCACGCGGCGTTGAGGAGCAGGGACAGGACGGCGGGGACGGCGAGCCGGTCGTGCCGGGCGTCGTCGGCGGTCCGGAAGCACTGCCGCACGGCGTAGGCGAGCAGTCCGGCGTAGACGACGCTCCAGATCGAGAACGCGGGTCCGTCGGGGGCGATGGCGGTGGCGGACGCGGACAAGGCACCACCGGCGGCGTCCTGGATCGGGGTGCCGCCGGCGGCCCCGGACCCGACGAACGCGCCGACGACGGCGACGACGGCGCTCACGACGACCGCGATGCGCTTCCAGACCTTCTTCATGACCACTCCTGTCGTCAGCATGCTGATGATCTGCACGGTAGGCGCACGGCCGCGTCGGCGCGCAGCACACGTCCAGCGAGCGGGGGACGTCGGACTGGAGGCGCGGTGCGGGCCCGACGCGCGCTCGGCGTCCGTCGGGTGCGTACGGTGGTGCCGGTGACCGTCGAGCTCAACACCGTCTACGTCGACCGCATCGCCCCGATCGCGAGCCCGACACTGGACGACACCTTCCGCATGGTCGCCGAGCAGGGGGCGAGCGCCTGCGTCGTCCTCAACGAGCCGGACGCCGAGGAGCTCGGCGACGTCGCGGTCGCGCTCGACCTGCACGAGCTCGCGGTCGAGGACTCCGCCGAGGGCCACCAGCGGCCGAAGCTCGAGCGCTACGGCCGCACCCTCTTCGTCGTGCTGAAGCCGGCGCTCTACAACGACCGCGCGGAGGAGGTCGAGTTCGGCGAGGTGCACGCCTTCGTGGGCGAGGACTTCTTCCTCGCCGTCGTGAAGGCCGACCCCCGCGGTGCCAGACCGTGCCGCGCGCCCTGCAGCGGATGAGCGGCAAGCCGGGCCTGGTCACGGTCGGGCCGCAGGCGCAGCTCTGGGCGCTCATGGACTCCATCGTCGACGGCTACGTGCCGGTCATCGACGGGTTGGAGGAGGACATCAACCAGATCGAGGACCAGCTCTTCGCGGGCGAGGCCGGGGTCTCCCGACGCATCTACGAGCTGTTCGGCGAGGTGGTCGACTTCCAGCGTGCCGCCCGGCCGCTCATCCACATCATCGAGAACCTGCACCGCGGGGCCGAGAAGTACCACCTGCCGATCGAGATGCAGCGCCGGTTCCGCGACGTCCTCGACCACGCGATCCGGACCGTCGAGCGACTGGACACGTTCCGGCAGCTGCTGCAGAACGCGCTGACGGTCGACTCGACGCTCGCGGCGCAGAAGCAGAACGACGACACGAAGAAGATCTCCGGGTGGGCGGCGATCCTCTTCGCCCCGACCCTCGTCGCCGCGATCTACGGCATGAACTTCACCCACATGCCGGAGCTGCAGTGGCCGCTCGGGTACCCGCTCGCGATCGTCGCGATGGTGGTCTTCGCGGCCGTGCTCTGGGTGGTGTTCAAGGTCAAGCGCTGGTTCTGACGGCCGTCGGTCGGCCGCTAGGGTTGCCGACATGCCGCACACCGGACCCGCGACACGTTCCACCCCCGTCTGGGCCCTGAAGCTCGCGGTGATCACCGCACTGGTCGGCATCGCGGCGGTGTCGCCGGCGCCTCGGTGTGGCTCGCGCTGCAGCTCATCCAGTTCGTCGCGTTCGGCTACCCGTTCGGCGGGCACCGCGAGGCCGCGGACGCCGCGTCCGGACTGAACCGGTTCCTGGCGCTCGTCGCCGCCGGTGTCCTGACCGGGGTCGCCTGGTGGGCACTCCGGCGGTGGGGGCGGCCGATCGTGTCGGTGACCGCGGCCGTGGACGGCAAGCGGATGCCCCCGTTGGCGACGCTCGCGAACGCCGGCGTGCAGATCCTGGCGGTCGGGCTCGGCGCCTCGATCGGCAAGGAGGTCGCCCCGCGCGAGATCGGGGCGTGGCTGGCGCAGCTCGTGACGGCGCGGGCCGGCCTGACGGCGCGGGAGACGAAGATCCTGGTGGCCTGCGGCGCCGCGGCCGGCCTGGCCGCCGTGTACGACGTGCCGCTCGGCGGGGCGTTGTTCGCGGTCGAGGTGCTCCTCGGCGAGCTCACCTTCGCGACCGCGCTGCCGGCCTTCGCGACGAGTGCGATCGCCGCGGTCGTGGCGCGCGTGGTCATCCCCGACGAGGTGCTCTACCACGTGCCCGCGATGCACCTGTCGCCGTCGCTCATCGTGTGGGCGGTGGTGGTCGGACCGGTGCTCGGCTTCGC
>JAIUJO010001410.1:35000-40973 GCA_023846275.1 Vanilla planifolia | reverse complement strand
GAAGAAGAAGAAGAAGAAGAATAAGAAGATGATGATGAAGAAGAAGAAGAAGAAGATGATGAAGGAGAAGAAGAAGAGAAAGAAGAGGAAAAAGATGAAGAAGAAGAAGAAGGAGAAGAAGAAGAAGAAGAAGGTGAAGCATAAGAAGAAGAAGAAGTAGAAGAAAAAGTTTATGAAGAAGGCGAAGAAGAAGAAGAAGAAGAAGAAGAGAAAGAAGAGGAAAAAGATAAAGAAGAAGAAGAAGAAGAAGAAGGAGAAGAAGAAGAACAACAAGGTGAAATATAAGAAGAAGAAAAAGTTGATGAAGAAGATGAAGAAGAAGAAGAAGAAGAAGGAGAAGGAGAAGAAGAAGAAGAAGAGGAGGAAGAAGATGAGGAAAAAAAAGAAGCTGAAGAGGAACAAGAAGAACAAGAAGATCAAGAAGAAGAAGTGGAACAGGAAAAAGATGTCGAAAAATATAAATATTAAGAAGAAGATGATGAAGAAGAAGAAGATGATGATGATGATGATGATGGTGAAGAGAAAGAAGAAGAAGAAGAAGATGATGATGATGATGATGGTGAAGAGAAAGAAGAAGAAGAAGAAGAAGTAGAAAAAGAAGAAGAATAAGTAAAGTAGAGGAAAAAGATGAAAAGGAGAAGAAGAAGAAGTAGAACAAAGGGAAGTATAAGAAGAAGAAGAATTTAAGAAAAAAGAAGAAATAAAAGAAGAAGAAGAAGAGGAAGAAGAAGGAGAAGTGGAAGAAGAAGAAGAAGTAGAAGAGGAAGAAGAAGAAGAAGAGGAAGAAGTGGAAGAAGAAGAAGAAGAAGAATAAAGAAGAAGAAGAAGAAGAGGAAAAAGTAGAAGATGATGTTGAAGAAGTAAAAGTAGCAGAAGAAGAAGGAGAAGCAAAAGAAGAGGAAGTAGAAGAAGAAGAAGTAGAAGAAGAAGAAGAAGAAGAAGAGTTATGAAGAAGAAAAAATTAAGAGGAGGAAGAAGAAGAAGATGATGATGATGTAGAGGAAGAAGAAGAAGTAGATGTAGAAGAAGAAGATGATGATGATGAAGAAGAAGATGATGATGATGAAGGAGAAAAAGGAGGAGGAGGAGAAGAAGAAGAAGAAGACGAAGAAATAGAAGAAGAAGAAGAAAAGAATAAAATGATAAGAAGAAGAAGAAGAAGAAGAAGAAGAAGAAAAAGAAGAAGAAGTATTAGTAGAAGAAGAAGAAGAAGAAAAGGAAGAAGAAGAAAAAGAAGAAGATGAAGAAGAAGAAGTAAAAGAAGAATAAGAAGAGGTAGAGGTAGAAGAAGAAGAAGAAGAGGAATAGGAAGAAGAAGAAGAAGAAAAAGAATAAGAAGAAGAGGAAGAAAATAAGGTAGAAGAAGAAGAAAATGAAGAACAAGAGGAAGAAGAGGAAGAAGAAGAGGAAAAAGAAGCAGATGAAGAAGGCAAAGAAGTGGAAGATGGAGAAGAAGGAAGAAGAGGAAGAAGGGGAAGAGGAATTGAGGAAGAGGAAAAAAAAGAAGAACAAGGGAAGAAGAAAAATATTAGAAGAAGAAGCAGGAGAAGAAGAAATTGAAGAACAGAAAGATGAATAAAAGGAAGATGAAGAAGAAGAAGAGGAAGAAGAGGAGGAAGAAGAAAAAGAAGAAAATGAAGTAGAAGAAGATAAAGACGAAGAAGAAGAAGAATAAGAAGAAGAAAAATAAGAAAAAGGAGAAGAAGAAGATAATGAAGAAGAAGACGAAGAAAAAGACAAAGAAGAATTAGAAGAAGAAGAAGATGAAGATGAGGAAGAGGAACAAGAAAATTAAGAAGTAGAAGAAGAGAAAGAAGGCGAAGAGGTATAGGAAGAAGATGAAGATGAAGAAGAAGAAGAAGAAGGTGTAAAAGTAGAAGAAGAAGAAAAAGACATAGAAGAAGAAGTAAAAGAAGAAGAAGAAAAAGGCTAAGAAGAAGAGAAGATGAAGATTATGAAGAAGAAGATGAAGAAGAACTAGAAGAACAACAAGAAAAAGAAGAAGAAGAAGAAGACGATGGGGTAGAAGAAGAACAAGAAGTTGAAGAAGTCGAAGATGAAGAAGAAGGAGAAGAAGAAGAAGAAGAACAACAACAAGTCGAAGGAGAAGCAGATGAGGAAGAAGAAAAAGACTAAGAAGAAGAAGAACAAGAAGATGATGATGATCATTAAAAAGAAGAAGAGAAATAGATGAAGAAGAAGAAGGAGAAGTAGAAGAAGAAAAAGAAGATGGTGAAGGAGAAGAAGAAGCAGAACAAGAAAGTAGAAAAAGAAGATGAAGACAAAGAAATAGAAGAAGAAGTAGAGGACGAATATGAAAAGATGAAGAAAAAGTAGTAGTAGTAGAAGAAGGAGAGGAAGAAGATGAAGAAGAAGAAGAAGAGGAAGAAGAAGAATAAGGTAGAGAAGTAAGACAAAAAGAATAAAAAGTGGAAGAAGAAGATGATGATGATGATGACGATGAAGCAGAAGAAGAAAATAAGAAGTAGAAGTAGAAGAAGTAGAAGAAGGAGAAGAAGAAGAAGAAGAATAAAAAGATGCAGAAGAAAAGGAAGTACAAGTAATAGAAGAAGAAGAATTAGAAGAAGCAAAAGAAGAAGAACATGAAGTAGAAGAAGTGGAAGAAGGAGAAGTCAAAGGAGAAGAAGACAAAAGAGGAAGAAAAAGAATAAGACTAAGAAGAAGAAGATGAAGAAAAAGAAGAGGAAAAAGAAGAAGATGACGAAGAAGAAGAGGACCAAGATGATGACGATGAAGAAGAAAAAGATATTTATAAAGAAGAAGAAGAACAAGAACAAGAAGTAGAAGAAGTAGAAGAAGAAGGAGAAGAAGTAGAAGGAGGAGAAGAAGAAGGTGAAGAAGAACAAGAAGTAGAACAATTAGAAGTAAAAGAAGTAGAAGAAGAAGAAGAAGAAGAAGAAGAAGAAGAAAAAGAATAAAAAAAATTAGAAGATGACGATGAAGAAAAATAAGAAGTTGTGGATGAAGAATAAGAGAATGAAGATGAGGAAAAAGAAGAAGAAGAAGAAGAAGATGAAGAAGAAGAATAAGAAGGTGGAGAAGAAGATGAAGGAGAGGAAGAATAAGAATAAGAAGAAGAAGAAGATAAAGGAGAAGAAGGAGTTGAAGGTTGAGAAACAGATGAAGCAGAAGCAGGAGGAGAAGAAGAAGTAGAAGAACAAGACTAGAAAGAAAAAGACAAAGAAGAAGAAGAAGAAGAAGATGTAAAGGAAGAATAAAAAGATGAAGAAGAGAAAGAAGAAGAAGTGGAAGTAGAAGGTGAGGAAGAAGAAGAAAAAGAAGAAAAAGAAGTAGAAGAAGAAGAGGAAGAAGAGGACGAAGGAGAAGATGAAGAAGAAGAAGAGGAAGAAGATGGAGAAGAAGAAGAAGATGAAGAAGAAGAGGAAGAAAGAGAAGAAGAAGAGGAAGAAGAGGAAGAAGAAGAAGAAGAAGAAGAAGAAGAGGGCGAAGAAGAAGAAGAACAACAAGATCAAGAAGATCAAGAAGATCAAGAAGAAAAAGTAGAAGATGAAGAGGAAGAAGAACAAGAAAAAGATGAAAAAGAAGATATAGAAGAAGTAGTAGTAGAAGAATTCGAAGAAGAAGAAGAATTCAAAGAAGAAGAAGAAGAAGATGTAGAAGAAGAAGAAGAAGAAGAAGAAGAAGATGAAGAAGATGAAAAGAGGAAGAGGGAGATGAAGTAGATGAAGAAGAAGAAGGAGATGAACAACAAAAAAAAGAAGAAGAAAAAGAAGAAAAAGAAGAAGAAGAAGAAGTATGAGAAGAAGAAGAAGAAAAAGAAGAAGAAGATGAAGAAGAAGAGAGGAGGAAGAAGAAGAAGAAGAAGAAGAAGAGGATGGAGAAGAGGAATGACAAGAACTAGAAGAGGTAGTGGAAGAAGAAGAAAAAGAAGAAGAAGAAGAAGAAGACAAAGAAAAAGAAATTGATGATGATGATGAACAACAAGAAGAAGAAGAATGAGAAGGAGAAGAAGGAGAAAAGAAGAAGAAGAAGAGGAAAAAGATTATGATGATGACGAAGAAAAAGGGGAAGAAGAAGAGGAAGAACAAGAAAGAGAAGAAGGAGAAGGAGGAGGAGGAGAAGAAGACGAAGAAGAACAAGGAGAAGGAGAAGAACAATTAGAATAAGAAGAAGAAGAAAAAGAAGAAGAAGACGAGAAAGAAGAAGAAGAAAAAATTAAATAAGAAGAAGAGATGAAGGAGAGGAAGGAGAAGAAAAACAACAAGAACAAGAATAAGAAGAGGAAGAAGAAGAAGAAGAGTAGGAAGAAGAAGAAGAAGAAGAAAAAGAAGATGAAGATGATGAAGAAGAAAAAGAAGATGAAGAAGAAGATTAGTAATAATAATAAGAAGAAGAAGAAGAAGATGATGATCATGATGAAGAAAAGCGAAAGAAGAAGAAGAAGATGAAAAACAAGAAGAAGAAAAGAAGAAGAAGATGAAGCAAGAGAAGAAGAAGCAGGAGAACAAGAAGAAGAAGAAGGAAAAGGAGGAGAAGAAGATGAAGAAAATGAAGATGAAGATGAAGATGAAGAAGAAGAGGTAGAACAAGGAGAAGAAGAACAAGGGGAAGAAGAAGGAGAAGAGCAAGGGGAAGAAGAATAGGAAGAAAAAGAAGAAGAAGAAGAAGGAGAAGAAGAAGATAAGGAAGAATAAGAAAAGGATGAAGAAGAAGGAGAAATAGAAGTAGAAGAAGAAGAACAACAAGAACAAAAATGATTAGAAGAACAACAACAACAAGAACATGAATAAGAAGAAAGAGAACAGGTAGAGGAAGAAGAAGAAGATGATGAAGAAGAAGAAGCATAGTAAGATGAGGAAGAAGAAGACGAAGACGAAGATGAATAAGAAGAAGACATGGAAGAAGAAAAAGAAGAAGTGGAAAAGATGACGAAGAAGAGGAAGTAGTTGAAATAGAAGATATAGAAGTAGATGAAGAAGAAGAAGAAGAAGAACAAGAGGAAGAAGAAGAAAAACAAGAACAAGAATAGTAAGAAGAAGATGAATAAGTAGAAGAAGAATAAGAATAAGAAGAAGAAGAAAAAATGAAGAAGAAGAGAAGAAGTATAAGAAGAAGACAAAAAAGAAGTAGAAGAAGAAGAAGATGATGATGATGATGAAGAAGAAGTCGAAGAAGAACAAGAAGAAGAAAAAGTTGGAGATGATGAAGAAAGATGAAGAGGAAGAAGATGGAGAGGAACAAGGAGTGAAGGACAAAGAAGAAGAAGAAGAAGAAGAAGGAGAAGAAGAAGAAGATGAAGAAAAGGAAGAAGAAGAAGAAGAAGAAGAAGAAGAAGAAGATGAAGAAGAAGAAGAAAAGGAAGAAGAAGAAGAAGAAGAAGATGGTGATGATGAAGAAGAAAAATTAGAAGAAGACAAAGAAAATGATGATGATAAAAAAGAAGCAGAAGCAATAGAACAAGAAGAAGCTAAAGAAGAACAAGAACAAGAAGAAGAAGAAGAAGATGGAGAAGTAGAAGAGGCGGAGGAAGAAGAAGAAGAAGATAAAAAGGAGGAGGAGGAAGAAGAAGAAGAAGAAGAAGAGGAAGAAGAATATAAAAAAGAATAAAAAAGAGAAGAAAAGCATAAATAATAATAATGATAATAATAATATAATAATAATGAGGTGAAGAAGAAGAAGCAGGAGAAGTAAAAAAAAGTTAGAGAAGATGGTGTAGAAAAGAAAGAGAAGAATTAGAAGGAGAAGAAGAAGATGCAGAAAAAGGAAAAGAAGCAGAAGAAGAATAATAATAATAATAATAAGTTGAAGAAGAACAAGATGATGATGATGAAGTAGAAGAAGAAGATGAAGAAGAAGGAAAAGAAGATGAAGAAGAAAGAGAAGAAGAAGAAGAAGGAGAAGGAGTTGACAGAGAAGGGCAAGGAGAACAAGATGTAGAAGAGGAAGAAGAAGAAGAAGAAGAAGAAGAAGAAGAAGAAGATGAAGAAGAAG
>JAIUJO010001410.1:20000-30000 GCA_023846275.1 Vanilla planifolia | reverse complement strand
TAGAAGAAGAAGAAGTAGAAGAAGATGTAGAAGAAGTAGTAGACAAAAGAAGAAGAAGACGAAGACGAAGAACAAGAAGAGGAACAAGAAGTTAAAGAGGAAGAAGAATAATAATAAGTAGATGAAGAATAAGAAGAAGAAAGAAGAAAAAGAAGGTTATGAAGAAGAAGAAGAAGAAGAAAAAGAAGAAGAAGAAAAAGAGAGCACGAAAATGAAGAAGAAGAAGAAGGAGAAGAAGATGAAGAAGATGAAGAAGATGAAGATGAAGAAGACGAAGAAGAAGAATAAGAAGAAGAAGAAGAAGAAGAAGAAGAAGAAGAAGAAGAAGAAGAAGAAGAAGAAGAAGTAAGAGAAGTAGAAGATGGAGCAGGAGAAGAAGAAGAAGAAGGAGAAAAAGAAAAAGAAGAAGATAAGAAGAAGAAGAAGATGAAGAACAAAAAGATGAAGAAGAGGCAGACAAAGAATAATAAGAAGAAGAAGTAGAAGAAGAGGAAGAAGAAGAAGAAGATGAAGAAGAAGATGAAGAAGAAGATGAACCAGAAGAAGAAGAAGTAGAAGATGAAAAAGATGATGAAGATGAAGAGGAAGAAGAAGAAGAAAAAGAAGAAGAAGAAGAAGAAGGATAAAAGAAGATAGAGAAGAAGTGGAGGGGGAAGAAGAAGAAGAACAAGAAGAAAAATGAAAAGAAACAGAAGGAGAAGAAGAAGAAGTGGAGGAAGAAGAAAACAAAAAAGAACAAGAAGAAAAAAAAGAAGAAGGCAAAGAAGAAGAAGAACAAGAAGAAGAAAAAGATGAAGAACAAGAAGGCGAAGAAGAAAAATAATAAGAAGAACAAGAATGGAAAGAAGAAGACGAAGAAGAAGAAGAAAAAGAAAAAGATGAAGTAGAACAAAATAAGAAGAAGAAGAAGAAGAAAATGAAGTTGAATAAGACGATCAAGAAGAAGAGTAAGGAGAAGAAGAAGAAAGAGAAGAATAAGAAAATGTAAAAGAAGAAGAAAAAGAAGATGATGAAGAAGTAAAAAAAGAAAAGAAGAAGAAAAGGAAGAAGGAGATGAAAAAGAAGAAGCAAAATGAGAAGAAGAAGAAGAAGGAGAGGAACAAGATGAAAAGGGATTGGATGGAGAAAAACAAGAAGTCAAAGAAGACAAAGAAGAAGAAGAAGATGAAGAAGAAGAAGAAGAAGATGAAGGATTAGAACAAAGAGGAAGAAGAGGAGGAAGAAGAAGAAGTAGAAGAAGAAGAAGGTGAAGTAGATGAAGAAAATGAAAAATAAGAAGAAGAAGAAGAAGAAAAAAAAGAAGCGAAAGAAGAAATTGAAGAAGAAAAAGAAGAAGAAGAAGAAGAAGAAGAAGAAGAACAAGAAGAACAAGAAGAAGAAAGAAGGGAAGGAGAAGAAACAAAAGAAGAAGAAGAAGAAGAAGAAGAAGAAGAAGAAGAAGAAGAAGAAGAAGAAGAAAAAGAAGAAGAAGAAGAAGAAGAAGAAGAAGAAGAAGAAGAAAAAGAAGAAGAAAGAAGGGAAGGAGAAGAAACAAAAGAAGAAGAAGAAGAAGAAGAAGAAAAAGAAGAAGAAAAAGAAGAAGAAGAAGAAGAAGAGGAAGACAATGAAGTTAAAGAAAAAAAAGTAGTAACAAAAGAAGAAGAAGAAGAACATGAAGATCAACATTAGAAGCAGGAAAGGAACAAGAAGAAGAAGAAGAAGAAGAAGGAGTAGAAGAAGAAGAAAAGAAGAAGAAGAAGAAGTAGAAAAAAATAAAGAAGTAAAAGAAGAACACAAAGAAGAAGAAGAAGAAGAAGGAGAAGAAGGAGGAGATGGAGAAGAAGAAGAAGAATAAGAAGTGGAAGAAGAAGAAATAGAAGAAGAACAAAAAGAAGAAGAAGTAGAAGAGGAAGAAGAAGAAGAAGAATAAGATTAAGAAAATGATGAAGAAGAAGAAAAAGAAGAAGAAGAAGAAGTAGAAGAAGAAGGAGAAGAAAAAGAAGAAGTAGAAGAGGAAGTAGAAGATGAACAAAAAGAGAAGAAGAAGAAGAAGAAGAAGAAAAAGAAGATGTGGAAGAAGAAAAAGAAGAAGTAAAAGCAGAAGAAGATGATGAAGAAGAAGAAGAAAAAGAAGGAGGAGAAAAAGAAGAAGTTATAGAAGAAGAAGAAGAAGAAGAAGAAGAAGAAGAAGAAGAAGAAGATGATGATGATGATGAAGAAGAGGAAGTAGAGGAGGAAGAAGAAGTTGTAAAAGAGCAAGAAGAAAAAGAACAAGAAGAAGAAAAAGAAGATGAAGGAGAGGAAGAAAAAAGTAAGAAGATGAAGAAGAAGAAGAAAAATAAGAAGTGGAAGAGGAAGAAGAAGAAGAACAAGAAGTATAAGATGATGAAAAAGAATAAGAAGAAATTGAAGGAGAAGAAGAAGTAGAAGTAGAAGAAGGAGAAGGAGAAGAAGAAGAAGACGAAAAAGGAGAGGAAGACGAAGAGGAAGAAGAAGAAGAAGAAGATGAAGAAGAAGAAGAAGAAGAAGAAGAAGAAGAGGAAGAGGACAAAGAAGAAGAAGAAGAAGAGAAAGAGGAGGATGAAGAAGAAGATTATATAGAAGAAGAAGAAGAAGAAGGAGAAATAGAAGAAGTAGAAAAAGAAGAAGAATTCGAAGTGGAAGAAGAGGAACAAGAAGGAAAAATAGTATAAGAAGAAGAAAACGAAGGCGAAGAAGAACGAGAAGAAGAAGAAGAAGAAGAAGAAGAAGAAGAAGAAGAAGAAGAAGAATGAAGAAGAAGAATAAGAAGAAGAAGAAGAAGAGGAAGAAGTAGTAGAAGAAGAAGAAGAGGAGGAAGAAGAAGAAGAAGAAGAGTAGGGAGAAGAAGAAGAAGACGAAGAAGACGAAGAAGCGGAAGAAAAAGAAGAAGAAGAAGAAGAAGAAGAACAATAGCAAGAAGAAGATGAAAAATAGATGAAGAAAAGAAGAAATGGAAGAAGAAGAAGAAGAAGAAGTGGCATAAGAGGAGGAAGAAGAAGATGAAGATGAAGAGGAAGAAGAGGAGGAAGAAGACGATGAAGAAGAAGAAGAAGAAGAAGAAGAAGATGAAGTAAAAGAAAAATATGAAAAATAATAAAAAGAAGAAGAACAAGAAAAAGAAGAAGCAGAAGAAGAAAATGAAGAAGAAAAAGCAGAAGAAGAAGAAGAAGAAGAAGAAGAAAAAGTGGAAGAAACAGGAGAAGGAGAAGAAACAAACGAAGACGAAGGAGAAGAAGAAGAGGAAGGCAAAGAAGTTAAAGAAGAAAAAGAAGAAGAAGAAGAAGTAGTAGAGGAAGGCAAAGAATATGGGGAAGAAGAAGAAGAAGAAGAAGAAGAAAAAGAAGAAGAAGAAGTAGAAGAGGAACAAGAAGATGAAGAAAAAGACAAGAAGAAGAAGAAGAGGAAGAAGAAGAAGAATAAGGAGTAGAAGGCAAAGAAGAAGAAGAAGAATAAGGTGAGCAAGAAGAGAAAGAAGAATAAGAGGAAGAGGAGAAGGAGGAGGAAGCAGAAGAAGAAGAAAAAGAAGAAGATGAAGAAGAAAAACTATAGAAGAAGAAGAATGGAAGAAGAAGAAGAAGAAGAAGGAGAAGAAGAAGAAGAAGAAGAAGAAGAAGAAGAAGAAGAAGAAGATGATGATGATGAAGAAAAAGAAGTGGAAGAACAAGAAAAAGAAGATGAAAAAGAAGAAGAAAAAGAAGAAGAAGAAGTAGTAGAAGAAGAAGAAGAAGAAGAAGAAGAAGAAGAAGAAGAAGAAGAAGAAGAAGACGAAGAAGAAGTGGAAGAAGTTAAAGAAGATGAAGAAGAAGAAGAACTAGTAATAGAAGATGATGAAGAAGAAGAATAAGAAGAAGAAGAAGAATATGAAGATAAACAGGAGAAGTAGGCAAGGAAGACGAAGACGAAGAAGAAGAAGAAGATGAAGAAGAAGAAGAAAAGAAGAACAAGGAGAAGAACAAGAGAAGAAGAAGAAGAAGACGAAGACGAAGAAGAAGAAGAAGAAGAAAAAGAGAAGTAGAAGAAGAGGAAAAAGATGAAGAAAAAGATGATGAAGAAGAAGAAGTAGAAAAAGAAGAAGAAGAAGAAGAAGAAGAAGTGGAAGATGAAGAATAAGAATAAGAAAAAGAAGATGAAGAAAAAGCTAAAGAAGAAGAAGAAGTTGAAGAAGAAGAAGAAGAAGAAGAAGTAGAAGAACAAGAATAAGAAGAAGAAGAAGAAGAAACAAAAGCCGAAGAAGAATAAGAAAAAGAAGAAGAAGAAGAAGAAGAAGAGGAAGAATAATAAGAAGAAGAAGAAGAAGAAGAAGAAGAAGAAGAAGTAGAAGAAGAAGAAGAAGAGGAAGAAGAAGTGTAAGAAGAAGAGGAATAAGAAGAAGAAGAAGAAGAAGTAGAAGAATAACATGAAGAACAAGAAGAAAAATGAGAAGAGGAAGAAGAATTAGCTGAAGAAGAAGAAGAATAAGCATTCAGAGAAGAAGATGAAGAAGAAGTAGAACAAGAAGAAGAGGGAAAATGAGAAGAAGGGGAAGAACACGGAGAAGAAGAGGAAGAAGAAGGAGAAGGAGGAGGAGGAAGAGAAGAAGAAGAAGAAGAAGAAGAAGAAGAGGAACATGATGAAGAAGAACAAAAAGAAGAAGAATAAGAAAAAGAAGAGGAAGAAGAAGATGAAGAAGTTATAAAAGAAGGATAAGAAGAAGGTGAAGAAGAAGATGAGGAAGAAGAAACAAGAAGAAGAAGGAGAAGAAGAAGTAGAAGAGAAAGAAGAACAAAGAGGAGAAGAACAAGAAGAACGATAAAAAGAACAAGAAAAAGAAGAAAAAGAAGAAGAAGAGGATGTAGAAAATGAAGTAAAAGAAGAACATAAAGAAGAAGAAGAAGACATAGAAGAAGAAGAAAAGGAAGAAGAAGGAGAAGAAAAAGAAGAAGAAGAAGTGGAAGAACATGTAAAAGAAGAAGTTGAAGAAGAGGAAGAAGAAGAAGAAGATGAAGAAGATGATGGAAAAGAAGAAAAGAAGAAGAAGAAGAAGAAGAAGGAAGTAGAACGAGAAGAGGAAGTAGAAGAAGAAGAAAAAGAGAAGAAGAAGAAGAAAAGGAAGAAGAGGAAGAAAAAAAGAAGTAGAAAAAGAAGAAGAAGATGATAAAAATGATGAAGAAGAAGAAGGAGAAGAAGAAGTAGAGGAAAAGAAGTAAAAGAAGAAGAAGAATAATAATAATAATAATAAGAAGAATAACAAGAACAAGAAGAAGTAGAGAAAGAGGAAGAAGTAGAAAAAGAAGAAGAAGGAGAAGAAGAAGATGAAGGCCTGGATGGAGAAGAAGAAGAAGATGAAGAAGAAGATAAAGAAGAGGAAGAATAAAAAAAAGAAGAAGATGATGTAGTAGATGAAGAATATTAAAAATAATAATAATAATAATAATAATAATATTAATAAGTGGAATAAGAAAATGAAGAAGAAGAAGAAGATGAAGAAGAAGAAAGAAGAAGAAGAAGAAATTGAAGAATAAGATGTAGAAGAAGAGGAAGAAGAGGAAGAAGAAGAAGAAGAGGTAGACGGAGGAGAAGAAGAAGAACAAAAACAACAACGTGAAGAAGAAGAAGAAGAGGAAGACGAAGAAGTTAAAGAAGAAAGAGAAGAACAAGAAGAAGAAGAAGGAAAAGTAGAAGAAGAAGGAGAAGAATAAGAAGAATTAGAAGAGGAAGAAGAACAACAAGAAGAAGGAAATGTAGAATAAGAAGAATAAAGAGAAGGAGAAGACGAAGAAGATAAACAACAACAAGAAGAAGAAGAACAAGAAGTAGAAGAAGAATAAGAGAAAGAAGAAGAAGAAGAAGTACTAGAAGTAGAAGAAGAAGAAGAAGAACTAGAAGTAGAAGAAGAAGAAGAAGAAGAGGAAGAAAACGAAGAAGAAGAACTAGATGATGATGATGAAGAAGGAGAAGAAGAAGAACAAGAACAAGAAGTAGAATGGGAAGAAGAACAAGAAGAAGAAGATGCAGAAGAAGCTGTAGAAGAGGAAGATGAAGAAGAATAACAAGTACGAGATTAAAAAGTAGTAGTGAAGGAGGAAGAAATTGAAGAAGAAAAGGTAGAAGAAGTGGAAGAAGAAGAAGAAGAAGAAGAAAAAAAAGAAGATGATGAAGAAAAAGAAGGAGGAGAAGAAGAAGAATAAGAAGAGGAAGAAGAAGTTAAAGAGGAAGAAGAAGTAGAAGTAGTAGAAGAAGAAGAAGAAGAAGAAGAAGAAAATAAAGAAGTAGTAGTAGTAGAAGATGAAGAAGAAGAAACGAGAAGGCGAAGAAGAAGAAGAAGAAGAAGATGAAGATGAAGAAGAAGAAAAAGCAGAAGAAGAAGGAGAAGAAGAAGAAGTAATGGAGGAAGTAGAAGAAGAAGAAGAAAAAGAAGAGGAATAAGAAGCAGAAGAAAAAGAAGAAGAAGATGACAAAGAAGAATAAGAAGAAGAAGAAGAAGAAGAAGAAGAAGAAGAAGAAGGAGAAGGATAAGAAGAAAAAGAGGAAGAAGAAGAAGAGGAATAAAAATAAGAAGAAGAAGAAGTAGAAGTAGAAGAAGAAGAAGAAAGGGAAGAAGAAGATGAAAAGGAAGAAGAAGAAGAAGAAAAAGAAGGAGTAGAAAAAGAAGAAGAATATGAAGAAGAAGAAAATGAGAAAAGTAAAAAGAACAAACAGAAGAACAAGAAGTAAAAGAAGAAAAAGGTGAAGAACAAGATGATGAAGGAGAAGAACAAAAAGAAGAAGGAAAAGCAAAAGAAGAAGCAAAAAAATAATAAGAAGAAGAAGCAAAAGAAGAAGGAGAGAAAGAAGAAGAAGAGGAAGTGGAAGATGGAAAAGCACAAGAAGAAGAAGAAGAAGAAGGAGGAGGAGAAGAAGATGAAGAAGAAATTAGATGAGAAGAAGAAGAAGAAGAAGGAGATGGAGAAGAAGGAGAAGAATTAAAAGGAGAAGGAGAAGAAGAAGAAGAAGAAGAAGTAGAAGAAGAAGAAGAAGAAGAAGAGGAAGAAGAAGAAGAAGGAGAGGAAGATGATGAGGAAGAAGAAGAAGAAGAAGAAGAAGATGAAGAAGGAGAAGATGAAGAAGGAGAAGATGAAGAAGGAGAAGAAGAGGAAGAGGAGAAAGAAGAAGAAGAAGAAGAAGAGAAAGAGGAGGTGGAAGAAGAAGATAGGGAAGAAGAAGAAGAAGAAGAAGAAGAAGAAGAAGTAGAAGAAGAAGAATAAGAAGAAGAATAAGAAGAAGGAAAAGTAGAATAAGAAGAATAAAAATAAGAAAAAAAGAAGAAGAAGAAGAAGATGATGATGATGATGATTATGAAGAAGAAGATTGAAGAAGTAGAAGAAGAGGATGAAGAAGAAGAAGAAGAAGATGAAGAAGAATTAGAAGAAGACGGAGAAGAAGAAGAAAAAAAAGAAGAAGAAGAATAAGTAGAAGTGGAAGAAGAAATTGAAGAGGAAGAAGAAGAAGAAGAACAAGAAGAACAAGAAGAACAAGAAGAAGAAGGGAAGAAGAAAAAAAAGATGCAGAAGAAGAAGATGAAGAATAATAACAAGGAGGTGATCAAAAAGTAGTAGTGGAAGTGGAAGAAGTAGAAGAAGAAGGAGAAGGAGAAGTAGAAGTAGAAGAAGAAGAAGAAAAAGAAGAAGTAGAAGAACAAGAAGAAGGAGGAGAAGAAGAAGAATAAGAGGTGGAAGAAGAGGAAGTTAAAGACGAAGAAGTAGAAGAAGAAGAAGAAGAGCAAGCAGAGGTAGTAGTAGTAAAAGTTGAAGAAAAAGAACAGAGAAGGCAAAGAAGAAGAAGAAGCTGAAGATGAAGAAGAAGAAGAAGGAGAAGAAGAAGAGGGAGAAGAAGAACAAGTAGTAGTAGAAGAAGAAGAAGAAGAAGAAGAAGAAGAAGAAAAAGAGGAAGAGGAAGTAGAAGAAGAAGAAGAAGAAGAAGAAGAAGAAGAATAAGAAGAAGAAAAGAACAAAAACAACAAGGAGAAGAAGAGGAAGAAGAAGAAGAAGAAGAAGAGGAAGGAGAAGAGGAAGAAGAAGTAGATTTGGAAGGACCAAATGGTGAAGAACATGAAGAAGAAGTAAAAGAAAAAGAAGAAGAAGAAAAAGAAGTAGAAGAAGAGAAAGAAGTGGAGGAAGATGGAGAAGAAGATGAAGAAGAGGAAGAAGATGTAAAAGAAGAAGAAGAAGAAGTAGAAGTAGAAGTAGAAGAAGAAGGAGAAAAGAAGAAGAAGAAGAAGAAGATGATGAAGAAGAAGAAGAAGAAGGGGAAGAAGAAGAATAAGGGAATGCAAAAAAAGAAGATGAAGAATAATAACAAGGAGGAGATGAAAAAGTAGTAGTGGAAGAAGAAGAAGAAGAAGTAGAAGAAGAAGAAGAAGAAGAAGAAGAACAAGAAAAAGAAGGAGAAGAACAAGAAGGAGGAGAAGAATAAGAATAAGAAGAGGAGGAAGAAGACGAAGTTAAAAGAAGGAAGAAGAAGCAGAAGTAGAAGAAGAAGAAGAAGAAGAAGAAGAAGTAGCAGTAGTAGTAGTACAAGTTGAAGAAGAAGAAAGGAGAAGGCAAAGAAGAAGAAGATGTCGAAGATGAAGAAGAAGAAGAAGGAGAAGAAGAAGAACAAGTAGTAGAAGTAAAAGAAGAAGAAGAAAAAGAACAAGATGAAGAAGAGGAAGAAGAAGAAGAAGAAGAAGAAGAAGAAGAAGAAGAGAAGATGAAGAAGGACCAAATGGTGAAGAACATGAAGAAGAAGAAGAAGAAGAAGAAGAAGAAGAAGAAGAAGAAGAAGAAGAGAAAGAAGTGGAGGAGGTGGAGAAGAAAATTAAGAGTAGAAAGAAGAAGAAAAAGAAGGAGATGATGAATTAGATCAAGTATATAAATAATAATAATAATAATAATAATAATAATAATAATAATAATAATAATAATAATAAAAAACAATAATAATAATAAGTGGAAAAAGAAAATGAAGAAGAAAAAGAAGAAGAAGAAGAAGAAGTAATAGAAGAAGAAGAAGAAGAAGTGAAGAAGAGGTAGAAGGATCAGAAGAAGAAGAACAACAATAACAACGTGAAGAAGAAGAAGAGGAAGATGAAGATGTAGAAGAAGAAGAAGAAGAAGTAGAAGAAGAAGAACATGTTGAAGAAGAAGAAGAAGAATAACTTTAAGATAAAAAGAAGAAGCAGGCAAGGAAGAAGAAGAAGAAGAAGAAGAAGAAAGAAGAAGGAGAATAAGAACAAGAACAAGAACAAGAGGAAGAAAATGTAGAAAAAGAAGAAGTAAAGGAAGAACAAGAAGAAGAAGAACAAAAAGAAGCAGAAGAAGAAGAAGAAGAAGAAGGAGAGGAAGAACAAGAGGTGGAAGAAGAAGAAGTTAATGATGATGATGATGATGAAGAAGAAGAAGAAGAAGAGAAGAAGAAGAAGAAGAAGAAGAAAAAGAAGATAAGGATAAAGACGAAGAAGAAGAGAAAGAGGAGGATGAAGAATAAGATGATGACGAAGAAGAAGAAGAAGAATAAGAAGAATTAGAAGAGGAAGTAGAAGAACAAGAAGAAGGAAAGGTAGAATAAGGAGAAGAAGAAGAAGAAGTAGAACAAGATGAAGAAGAAGAATGAAGAAGAAGAAGAAGAAGAAGAATAAGAAGAAGTAGAAGAAGATGAAGAAGAACTAGAAGTAGTACTAGTAGAAGAAGAAGAAGAAGAAGATGAAGAAGAAGAAGAAGAAGAAGAATAAGAAGTAGAAGAAGAAGAAGGAGAAGATGAATAAGAAGAACGAGAACAAGAAGAAGACGAAGAAGAAGAAGATGAAGCAGAAGAAGAACAAGAAGAAGAAGAAGAAGAAGAAGAAGAAGAGAAAGAAGAAGAAGAAGAAAACCAAGAAAGAGAAGAAGTATGACGATGATTAAGAAGAAGTAGAAGATTATGATGAAGAGGAAGTAGAAAAAGAATAAGAAGGAAAAGGAGAAGAAGAGGTAGTTGTAGAAGAAGAAGAAGAAGAAGAAGAAGT
>JAIUJO010001410.1:0-5000 GCA_023846275.1 Vanilla planifolia | reverse complement strand
GGAAGAAGAAGAGAAGAAGAGAAAGAAGAAGAAGATGAAGAGGAGGAAGAAGAAGAAGAAGATGATGATGATGATTAAAATGATGAAAAAGAAGAAGAAGAAGAATATAAGGAAGAAAAACAAGAAGAAGAAGAAGAAGAAGACAAAAGAAGTAGAATAAAAAGAAAAGGAAGAAGAAGAGGAAGAAGAAGACGAAGAGACAGAAGAAGAGGAAGAGAGAGGAGGAGGAAGAAGAAGAAGATGATGATGATGATTAAAATTATGAAAAAGAAGAAGAAGAAGAAGAAAAAGAAGTAGAATAAAAAGAAGAGGAAGAAGAAGCTGAAGCCAAAGAAGTAGAAGAAGAAGAAGAAGTTGAAGTAGAAAAGAAGAGGAGGAAGAAAAAGAAAAAAGAGAGAAGAAAAAGAAGAAGATGAAAGAAGAAGAAGAAGAAGACAAAGAAGAAGAAAATGAAAAAAGAATAATAAGACGAAGGAAGAAGATTATGAAGAAGGAGAGGAGGAGGAGGAAGAAGATGAACAAGAGGAGGAAGAAGAAGAAGAAGAAGAAGAATATGAGGAGGAAGGAGAGGAGGAAGAAAAAGAAGAAGAAGAAGAACGAGAAGAATAAGAAGAAGAAGACAGGGAAGACAGGGAAGAAGAAGGGGAAGGAGACAAAGAAGAAGAAGGAGAAGAAGTTGAAGAACAAAAATAAGGAGGAAGAAGTCGAAGAAGAACTATTAGTAGTAGTAGTAGTTGTTGTAGTAGAAGAAGAAGATGATGAAGAAGAAGAAGAGAAGAAGAAGACGAAGAAGGAGAGGAAGAAGGAAAAGAACAAGACGTAGAAGAAGAAGACGTTGAAGAAGAAGAAGAAGATGAAGAAGAAGTTGGAGGTCAAGAAGAGGAAGAAGGGGAACAACAAGAAGGAGAAGGAGAGAAGAAAAAAGGAGAATAAGAAGAAGAAGAAGAAGATGATGAAGAAGGTGGAGGAGAAGAAGAAAAAGTACAAGAAGGAGAAGAAGAAAAAGTACAAGAAGGGAGAAGAAGAAGAAGTACTAGTAATAGAAGAAGAAGAAGAAGAAAAAGAAGAAGATGGTGGAGAAGAAGAAGATGATGATGATGATGATGATGAAGAAGAAGAAGAAAAAGAAGAAGAAGAAGAAGAACAAGAAGAAAAGGAAGAAAAAAGATGAAGAAGAAGAAGAAAGAATAAGAGGAAGAAGAAGAAGAATAAGCAAAAGATGAAGAAGACAAAGGAGAAGAGAAGGATGCTGATGAAGAAGAAGAAGAAGAAGACTAAGAAGAAGTAGAAGAAGAAGAAGAGGAAGAAAAAGTAGAAGAAGAGAAGAAGAAGAAGGAGAAGAAGATGAAGATGAAGACGAAGAAGAAGAAGAAGACGAAGAAGAAGAAGAAGAAGAAGAAGAAGAAGAGAAGAAGGAAAATGAAGAAGAAGAAGAAGAAGTGGAAGAAGAAGAAGAAGAATAAGAAGTAGAAGAAGAAGAAGAAGAATAAGAAGTGGAAGAAGAAGAAAGAAGAAGAAGACGAAGAGAAGAAGAAGAAGAAGAAGAAGAAGAAGAGAAAGAAGAAGAAGATAATGATGATGATGGAAAAAAGAAGAAGAGAAGAAGAAGAAGAAGAAGAGGAAGAGAAAGAGGAAGAGGAAGATGAAGAGGAAAGAAGAAGAAGACAATGATGATGAAGAAGAAGATGAAAAAAGTATATAAGAAGAAGAAGAAGAAGAAAAGCTGTAGTAGAAGAAGAGGAGGAGGGTGAAGAAGAGGAGGAAGAGGAAGAAGAAGAGCAAGCAGAAGAAGAAGAAGTGGAAGAAGAAGAAAAAGTAGAAGAAGATGAAGAAGAAGATGAATAAAGAAGAAAAAGAGTAAAAGAAAGAAGAAGAAGAAGAAGAAGAAGAAAAGGAACATAAAGAAGAAGAAGAAGAAGAAGAAGAAGTAGAACAACAAAAAAGAAGAAGAAGAGGAAGAAGAAGAAGACGAAGAACAAGAAGAAGAAGATGAAGAATAATAAAAAGTAGAAGAAGAAGAATTATACGTCGAAGAATAAGAATAACAATAATAATAAGAAGTATAAGAAGAAAAAGAGGGAAAAGGAAGAGAAGAAGAAAGAAGAAAAAGAAGAAGCAGAAGAGGAGGAAGAGAAGAAGAAGAAGATGATGATGATGATTAAAATGATGAAAAAGAAGAAGAAGAAGATGAAAAGGAAGAAAAACAAGCAGAAGAAGAAGAAGAAGAAAAAAGAAGTAGAATAAAAGAAGAGAGAAAAAGAAGAGGAAGAAGAGGCTGAAGCAAAAGAAGTAGAAGAAGAAGAAGATGAAGTAGAAAGAAGAGGAGGAGGAGGAAGAAAAAGAAAAAGATTGAGAAGAAAATGAAGAAGATGAAAGAAGAAGAAGAAGAAGAAGAAGTAAAAAAATAATAATAAGACGATGAAGAAGATTATGAAGAGGAGGAGGAGGAGGAGGAAGAAGATGAACAAGAGGAGGAAGAAGAAGAAGAAGAATATGAGGAGGAAGGAGAGGAGGAAGAAAAAAGAAGAAGTATAATAAGAATAAGAAAGAAGAGTAGGTAGAAGAAGAAGAAGAGAAGAATAAGAAGAAGAAGACAAGGAAGAAAGGGAAGAAGAAGGGGAAGCAGACGAAGAAGAAGAAGGAGAAGAAGTTGAAGAATAAAAATAAGGAGGAAGAAGTAGAAAAAGAAGTATTAGTAGTACCAGTAGCAGTTGTAGTAGAAGAAGAAGATGATGAAGAAGAAGAAGAGAGAAGAAGGAAAAAGAAGAAGAAGATGAAGAAGAAGTTGGAGGTCAAGAAGAGGAAGAAGGGAAACAAGAAGAAGGAGAAGGAAGAGAAGAAAATGAAGAATAAGAAGAAGAAGAAGATGATGATGAACAAGGTGGAGGAAAAGAAGAAAAAGTACAAGAAGAAGAAGAAGTATTAGTAGTAGTAGTAGAAGAAGACAAAGAAGAAGAAAAAGAAGAAGATGGTGGAGAAGAAGTAGAAGATGAAGAACAAGAAGAAAAGGAAGAAAAAGATGATGATGAAGAAGAAGAATAAGAGGAAGAAGAAGAAGAATAAGTAAAAGATGAATAAGACAAAGGAGAAGAGGAGGATGCTGATGAAGAAGAAGAAGAAGAAGACTAAGAAGAAGAAGTAGAAGAAGAAGAAGAGGAAGAAAAAGTAGAAGAAGAAGAAGAAGAAGATGATGATGAAGATGAAGATGAAGAAGAAGAAGAAGACAAAGAAGAAGAAGAAGAAGAAGAAGAAGAAGTAGTAGTAGAAGAAGAAGAAGAAGAAGTGGAAGAAGAAGACGAAGAATAAGAAGAAGAGGAAGAAGAAGAATAAGAAGAAGAAGAAGAAGATGAAGGCGAAGAAGAAGAAGAAGAAGAAGAGGAAGAAGAAGAAGATAATGATGATGATGGAAAAAAGAAGAAGAGGAAGAAAAACAAGAAGAAGAAGATGAAGGAGATGAAGAAGAAGAAGATGATGAGGAAGAGAAAGAGGAAGAGGAAGATGAAGAGGAAGAAGAAGAAGAAGACAATGATGCTGAAGAAGAAGATGAAAAAGTATATAAGAAGAAGAAGAAGAAGAAAAAGTAGTAGTAGAAGAAGAGGAGGAAGAGGAAGAAGAAGAGCAAGCAGAAGAAGAAGTGGAAGAACAAGAAGAAGCAGAAGAAGATGAAGAAGAAGATGATGAAGAAGAAGTAGAAGAAGAAGTAGGAGTAGAAGAAGAAATAGAAGAATTAGAAGAAGAAGAAGAAGAAGAAGAATAAGAAGAAGAAGAAGAATAAGAAGAAGAAGAGGAAGGAGAAGGAAAAGGAGGAGGAGGAGAAGAAGAAGAAGAAGAACAAGAAGAGGAAGAAGTAAAAAAAGAAGAAGAAAAAGAAAGAGAAGAAGAATTAGAAGATGAAGAAGTAGAAGAAGAAGAACAACGAAACATAGAAAAAGAATAAGAATTAAAAGAAGGAGAAGAAGAAGAACAAGAAGAGAACAAAGAAATGGAGGAAGAAGACTAAGAAGAAGAAGAAGAAGAAGAAGGAGAAGAAGAGGTAGAGGAAGAAGAAGATGATGAAGATGAAGAAGAAGTGGAAGAGGAATAAGAAGCAGAAGAAGAAGAAGAAGACTATGATGATGAAGTAGAAGAATAAGATGTTTAAAAAGAATAAGAAGAAGAAGGAAAAGTAGTAGAAGAAGAAGAGGGGGATGGTGAGGAACAGGAGAGATCAAAAGAAGAACAGCAATCTAAAAAAGAAAAAGAAGAAGAAAAAGAAGAAGAAGAAGAAGTGGAAGAAGATGATGATGAAGAAGAAGAAGAAGAATTAGAAGAAGAGGAAGAAGAAGAAGAAGATGACGAACAAGAAGAAGAAGAGGAAGCACAAGGAAAAGAAGAAGAAGAAGGAGAAAAAGAAGGAGGAGGTGAAGGAGTAGAAGAAGAAGAACTAGAAGAAAAAGCAGATGGGGAAGAAGAAGAAGGAGAAGAAGTAAAAGAAGAAGAAGAGAAAGAAGAAGAAGAAGAAGAAGAAGAAGAAGAAGAAGATAGTGAAGAGGAAGAAGAAGAAGAAGAAGAAGAAGAGGAAAAAGATGTAAAAGAAGATGAAGGAAAAGATGAGGAGGATGAAGAAGAAGACGAAGAAAAAGAAGAAGAAGAAGAAGAAGAAGTGGAAGAAGAAGAAGAGAAGAAGAAAAGAAGTAGAAGAGAAGAAGAAGGAAAAAGAAGAAGAAAAAGAAGAAAAAAGAATGAGAAGAAGAGGAAGAAGAAGAAAAGAAGAAGAAGAAAAAGGAAAAGAAGAAGAAGAATGAGAAGAAGAGGAAGAAGAGGAAGGAAAAGAAGAAGAAGGAGAAGGAGAAGGAGCATGAGAAGAAGGAGGAGGAGAAGAAGAAGAAGAAGGAGAAGAAGTCGAAGAAAAAGAAGGCGAAGAAGAAGAAGACAAAGAAGTAGAAGAGGAGGACGATGAAGAAGAGGGGGTAGAAGAAGATGAAGAAGTAGAAGAAGAAGAAGTGGAAGAAGAAGAAGAA
>JAIUJO010000831.1:35000-37500 GCA_023846275.1 Vanilla planifolia | reverse complement strand
AAGAAGAACAAGGAGGAGCATAAGAAGATGAAGATGATGACGAAGAAGAAGAATAATAATAATAAGTTGAAGAATTAGATGTGGAAGAAGAAGTGGAAGAAGAAGTAGATGAAGACGGAAGAAAAAGAAGAAGAAGAAGAAAAGGAGAAGTACAAAAAGAACAAGTGGAAGTAGTAATAGAAGAAGAAGAATAAGAAGAAGTGGAAGAAGAAAAGAGGAAGAAGTAGTAGTAGTTGTAGTAGAAGAAGAAGAAGAAGAAGAAGAAGAAGAAGAAGATGAAGAGGAAGAGGTAGAAGAAGAAGAAGAAAAAGAAGTATAAGAAGAAGAAAAGGAAGAAGAAAAGGAAGAAGAAGAAGAAGACAAAGAAGAAGAAGGAGAAGATGAAACAGAAGTAAAACAATAATAATAAGAAGAAGAAAATGATGAAGTAGATGAAGAAGAAG
Source organism: Vanilla planifolia (assembly GCA_023846275.1). Taxonomy (NCBI): domain Eukaryota; kingdom Viridiplantae; phylum Streptophyta; class Magnoliopsida; order Asparagales; family Orchidaceae; genus Vanilla; species Vanilla planifolia. Next base: position 37,057 of record JAIUJO010000831.1, on the reverse strand, counting down.
AAGAAGAAGAAGAAGAAGAAAGACAAGAAGAAGTAGGAGAAGAAGAAGTAGAAGAAGATGGAAAAGAAGAAGAACAAGAAGGAGGAGAAGAAGAAGGAGAAGGAAAAAAGAGGAAAAAGAAGAAGAAGAAAAAGATGGATAAGAAGAAGAAGGATAAGAAGAAGAAGAAAAAGGATAAGAAGAGGAAGAAGAAGTAGAAGAAGAAGAAGAAGAAGAAGATGGAGAAGAAGAAGAAGTAGAGGAGGAAGAGGGATAAAAAGAGGAAGAAGAAGGATAAGAAGAAGAAGAAAAAGAAGAAGAAGAAGAATAGGAAAAAAAAGTAGAAGAAGAAGGAGAAGAAGGTTAAGAAGAAGACGAAGATGAAAAAGAAGAAGAAGAAGGTGGATAGGAAGACGATGATGAAGAAGGAGAAGAAGAAGAAGTAGGAGAAAAAGAAGATGAAGGATTAGAAAAAAGAGGAGGAGGAGAAGAAGAAGAGGAGGAAGAAGAAGAAGGAGAAAAAGAAGATGACGGACAAGAAGAAGGAGAACGACATGAAGAAGAAGAAGAAGAGGAAGAAGAAGAAAAAGAAGAAGAAGAAGATGATGAAGTAGAAGGATAAGGAGAAGAAGGATAAGAAGAAGTAAAGGAAGAAGAAGAAGAAGATGAAGAATAAGATGAAGAAGAAGAAGAAGAAGAAGAAGAAGAAGAAGAAGAATAAGATGAATAAGAAGAAGAGGAAGAAAAAGAAGAAGAAGATGAAGAACAAGAAGAAGGAGAGGAAGAAGAGGAAGAAGAAGAAGAAGACGAGGAAGAAGAAGAAGAAGAAGAAGATGAAGAAAAGAAGGGGAAGAAGAAGGATAAGAAGAAGAAGATGAAGAAAAAGAAGAAGGATAAGAAGAAGAAGAAGAAGAGGAAGAAAGTTGAAGAGGAAGTAAAGGAAGAAAAGGAAGAATGGGAAGATGAGGGAGAAAAGGAAGAAGAGGAAGAAGTGGAAGAAGAAGAAGAAGAAGAAGATGATGATGAAGAAGAAGAATTAGAAGAAAAGGAAGAAGAAGAGGAAGAAGTAGAAGAAGAAGAAGAGAAAGAGAAAAAGGAGGAGAAGAAGAAAAATGAGGCAAAGAAGTAGAAGAAGAAGACGAAGAAGAAATAAACAAAGAAACAGAAGAAGACGAAGAAGAAGTAGAAGAGGAAGAAGTTGAAAGGGATGAAGGAAGATAAAGAAGAAGAAGAAGAAAAAGAAGAAGGAGAAGATGAAGAAGAAGAAGAAGAAGAACATGAAGTCGAATAAGAAGAAGAGGAAGAAAAGCAGAAGAAAAAAGAAAACAAGATTAAGAGAAAGAAGAAAAAGAAGAAGAAAAGGAGGAAGAAGAAGAAGATGAAGTTGAAGAAGAAAAAGTGTCAGAAGAAGAAGATGAAGAAGAAGAAGAAAAGGAAGAAGAAGAAGAAAAAGAAGAAGAAGAAGAAGAAGAAGAAGAAGAAGAAAAAGAAGAAGTAGAAGAAGAAGAAGAAGAAGAAGAAGAAGACGTAGAAGAAGAAGAAGAAGAAGAAGAGGAAGAAGATGAAGAAGATGTACATAAAGAGGAAGAGGAGGAAGAAGAAGAAGATTAGTTAGAAGAAGAAGAGGAAGAAGGAGGAGAAGAAGAAGAAGATCGTGATGATTATGACGTTGATGATGATGAGGAAGAAGAAGTCCAAGAAGAAGAAGAAGAAGAAGAAGAAGTTCAAGAATAAGAGAAAGAGGAGGAAGAAGAAGAAGAGGAGGTAGAAGAAGATGAAGAAGAAGAAGAAAGAAGAAGAAAAGGAATAAGAAGATGATGAAGAAGTGGAAAAAGGGGAAGAAGAAGAAGCAGATGAAGTAGAAGAGGAAAAATAGGAAGAAGAAGAAGAAGATGTGGATGAAGTAGTAGAAGAAGAAGAAGAAGAATATGAAGAAGAAGAAGTATAAGAAGAAGAAGAAGAAGAAGAAGAAAAAGAAGAAGAAGAAAGAGAAGAAGAGGAAGAACTAGAAGAAGAAAAGGAAGAAGAAGAAGATGAAGATGGAGAAGAAGAACAAGAAGAAGGGTAAGGAGAAGATG
>JAIUJO010000831.1:0-17500 GCA_023846275.1 Vanilla planifolia | reverse complement strand
TTGTATGTGTGTATGCCTAAGTACACATTTTTGTGTGTGTTTGCATGTGTATATATAGGTGTACATCTGTGTGTGTATGCAAATGAGTGCATGTGTGTATCTATGCCAGTGGATTGTGTGCATGCATGTGAGTATGCATGTGTACACATTTGTGTGTGTGTGCATCTGTGAGTTTTTGTGAGTTTGTATGCATGCTTGTGTACTTGTATGCTTGTATCCGTGTGCTTGTTTGTTTGTATGTGTGCATGAGTCAATGTGTACCATATATGTGCATGGTCAAGTGTGTGTGTGTGTATGTACATGCGTGTGTGCATGTTTGTGTGTGATTGCATGTACATTTATGTGTAGGTCAGTGTTTCAGTGTTTATGTGCTTGTATTCAAACATGTCTATTTTGTGAAATCCACTTGTGTGTGTGTGCACAAGTGCAAGCATGTGTATGTGTGTGTTTGTGTGCATCTATGTGTTTCCACGGGTGGGCATGTGTGTCTTTGGGTTGGTGTGAGTATGCATGTGTGTCCGTGAATTTGTGTGGGCGTCAGCGTGTGTTCGTGCATTTGTGTGTATGCAGTTTTTTGATGTGCGTACTTGTAAGCTATCCACGTGTGCCAACAAGCCTATGTGCATTCATGCATGCGCATTTTCCCATGTGTGTGTTGGTGTAAGCATATGTGTGTGTGTGTGTATATTTTCTTGTGCATGTTTGTGTATGTATGTGTGCATGTGCTTGCATTTGTTTGTGTGTGTGTGACCATGTGAATGTGTACATGTCTATGGTCATGTGTCTATGCATGCACAAGTATTTTTATGTGTGTTTGTGTTATGTGTGCATGTATGCATGCGTGTGGGTGTTAGTGTGTTTATGTTTGAGTGCATATGCCTATGTATGTGTGCATATACACATGTATGTATGCTTGTATGTTTGCATGTGTGCATTTTTAATGTGTGCATGCATGCACGTGTATCCATGCGTGTTTGAGTATTTGCAGATACATGCAAGTGGGTGCATGTGTGTGTGTGTGTGCATGTGAATATGTGTGTGCGAGTGCATATGTGTCTATATTTATTTGAATGCATATTTATGTGTGTTTTTGTGTGTGTGCATGTGTTTCTAGGTTTACGTGTGTGCATGTGCTTCTATGTGTTTGTGCATCTATGTGTGGGGGTGTGTGTCAATGTGTGTGTGTATCTTTGAGTGCATGTGCATGTGTGCATATGGGAGTGCATTTGCTTGCAAGTACATTTCTATGTGGGTGAGTGCAAAGTGCCTATGTGATCATGTGTGTGTGTGTGCTTCTATATATGTGTACATGTTTTTGCATGGCTGTGTGCTTATGTGCTTGTGCATGTGCATCTGTATTTGTATGCATGTGTATATATGGGTATGTGTGTGTGGATGTGTGTGAGTGCATGAGTGTGTGTGCATCCATCTATTTGCAAGCATGTGTAGGTGTGTGTATACATGTGTGTATCTGCGAGGGTGTTTGTGTGTGTGTGCATGTTTTTGCAAACGTGATTCCATGTGTGTGTACGTGCGTGCATGCGTGGGTATGTGATTGTGTTTGTGCTCGTGTGTGTGTCTTTGTGTGTGTGTGTGCCCGTATGCATGCATATATGTGCATTTGTGTGTGCATGAATGTGTGTATGAGTGAGTGTGTGTGTGTGTGTGTGTTTGCATGTATGCATGTTTATTCGTATATGTGTATATGCCTATATGTATGAATGTATGAATGTGTGTGTTTATTTGCATATAGACATGTGTGTTATTATGTGTTTATGTGTGTGCATTTGTGTGTGTGTGGGTGCATGCATGTGTGTGCATGTGTCTTTTTGTGTACATATGCATGTGCATATGCGTTTGTATGTGCTCATGTATAGGGTGTGTGTGTGCATTTGTGTATATGTGTTCATATCCATATGTTTGCATGTTTAGTTGTGTCTATATGGGTGTGTATGTATTTTCTTGTGTAGGTTTCCATGGGTGTGTGTGCACATGCACTTGTGAGTATATGTGTGTGTATCTATGTGCATTAATGTACATGTGTTCATGTGCATGTGCATGTGCATGTGCATTTGTATGCATGTGCATGCGGGTGTGAGTGTGTTCATGTGTGTGCATATGTTTGTGTTTATGGATGTATGTGTTCTTATAAGGGCATGTGATTGCATGTGTGCATACATGTGTGTGTGTAGATGTGTTTGTATGTGGCTATCAATGGTGTGTGTGCACGTGCATGTGTATATTCATATGCTTGTTTGTGTGTGTATTTGTGTGCATGTGCATATGTCTGTTTGTCCTAGTGTGTGCATTATTATGTGTGCTCGCACATATGTATTTGTGTGTTCAGATGTGTGCATGTCTGCATGAGTGTGCATGTGTGCACATTTGTACATACATGTATAGGTATGTGTGTGTGTGTGTGCCTGTAAGTGTTGTGCTCATTGGTCCATACACATGTATGTGTGTGCATGGGCATGTGTGTGTACGTGTGCATGTGCGTGTACTTGTGTGCGTACAGGTATGCATGTACATGCATGTGCATATGGGCATGTGTGTGCATGTTCGTCTCTACACATGAGTGCATATGTGTGCCTTGCAAGCATATGTGTCTCTATGAGTGTGTGTGCATTTGTGTTTGTGTGCATGTTTTTTGTGTGTGTGATGTTGTAAGTGCGCATGCAATTGTATCTAAGTGGAGGTGTGTACAAGTCTGTGTGGTCCATCTTTTAGCTTTTGCATGTGCATTTATGCATGTATGTCTATTTTTGTGTGTGTACATGCATTGTGGTGTGTGTGTATGATTGCATGTGCATGTGTATGCATATGTGTGTGTGTTTATAGATGTATGCATGTATGAGTGTGTGTGTGTGTGTGCATGCATGTATGTGCATGTGTGTGTGCTTGTGTGTGTGCATGTTTGCATGTGTTCATATGCATGTGTGCATGCATTCATGTGTGTTTGTCTGGTAGTGTGTGCATATGTATGTGAGCATGCATTCATGTTGTTTGTTTGGGAGTGTGTGCATATATATGTGAGAGCTTGTATAAGTGTATGTGTGTGTATGTGAGTGCATTTGTGCATGCATTTGTGTGTGTGAGTACATGTCTATGCACTTGTATGTGCAAGTGAGCATGTCTGTGTTCGTGTTTGAGTGTGTTGTATATGTGTCTATTATGTTGATGTGAGTGTATACTTATGCATGTGTGTGCATGCATGTGTGTGTGTGTATGTGTGCATGTGTGCTTGTGTGTGTAATTGTTTATTTTTGAAAAGAGAGTGTGTGTGTGTTCATATGTGTGGTTTTGTCTGGGTATTTGTGCTTTTACATCTGTGTGATCGTACATGTTTGTATATGCATGGTGGCACATGTGTGTATGTGTGTGTGGGAGGTGCATGTTTGAGTGTCTTCATGTGTGTGTGTGTGTGTGCATGTGCATGTGTGCAAATGTGCATTTTTTTAGCATTGACATGCAAATGTGCATGTGCTTGCATGTGTGTGTGTTTGCACATATGCATTTTTTTTATGCATGTGTGTGTGTGTGGGCACATGGATCTTTGTGTAGAATTGTTTGCTTTTTCATGTATTTGTGTGTGTTTTTTTGTGTGTGCATGTGTCTATGTATGTGTCTATATGTGTTTTGGGTTTGCGTGCAAGTGTGTGTGTGCATTTGAGCATGTGTGAGTTTATGAGTGCATGTGTATGTTTGTATGTATTTGTTTGTGTTCATCTGCATGTGTGTGTTTTTGCATATGCATGTGTATGAATGTGTGTGTGCATGTGCGTTTTTGTGTGTGTGCATGTGCGTTTTTGTGTGTGTGCATATATGTGTTTGGTTTTGTATTAGTTTGTGTGTGTTCATATGTCTATTTGTGTGTATGTGTGCATATGTTTGTTTTTGAATATATGCATGTCTATTTGTGTGTGTGCACCTACATGTGTGTCTTTGAGTGAATGTGTGTTTGTGTATGTTTGTTGGGATACAGATATGTGTGTCTTTATGTGTATATGTTTGTGTACATTTTTGTATGTGTGGTTGTGTGTGTGTTCTTGTGTGCACAAGTGTGTGTGCATGTGCCAATGTGTGCATGTGCACATGGTCATATTTATAATAGGTGTGTGTGTGCATGTGTGAGCATTTGTGTATATGTGTGCATTTGCATGTATGCATGCATGGTTGTGTGTGTGTGTGTATGTGCATGCATGTGTGTGTGTGTTTGTATTTGTCACTTTGCATGCAAATGCAAGTGTGAGTGCATGTCTATGCATTTGTGTATATGTGTTTGTGTTTCTATACATATGTGTGTGCAAGTGTGTTTGCATGCGTATTTGTGTGGGTGTACGTTTGCATATGCATGTGTGTTTTGTGTGTGTGTGTGGCTATGCATGCATGTGTTTGTGTGTGTATGCATGAGTGCATGAATGGGTAGATGTGTCTGTATGTGTGTCCATGTTTGTGTCTGTGTGTTTGGGTATGTCCATATGCATGTGTATGTATATGTACATTTGTCTATGTGTGTCCTAATGTGTGCATGGGTTTGTGCACATGCATGTGCTTGTGTGTGTGTGTGCTTGCACACATGTATTCATGTGTGCACATGTGTGTGCTCATGTGTGTGTGTGCATGAGCAAGCTTTTTGTGCTTGTGTGCATGCGTGTGCATTTTTTTGTGTGCAAGTGTGTGCCTATGTGTGAATGTACCTATGCATGTGTTTTTTTGTGTGTGTGTGTGCATGGTCATGTGCATCATTGTGCATGCATGTCTGTGTGTGCATGGTTGTATATGCATTGTTGTATATGAACATGTTCATGTGTTGTGCATGCTGATGTCTTTATGCTTGTCTATGTGAGTGTTTACGAGGGTGTGTTGGTGAGTGTGCATGTATATATGTATGTGTATATGTATAGATGTGTGCATGTGCATAGGTGTGTATATGTGTGTGTATGTGTGTGTATGCATGTGTATATGTGTGTATGTGCATGTGTACACATGTGTCTATGCATGTTCATGTTTGTGTCTATATTATACATGCACATATGCATGTGTATGTGTGTATCTTTGTGTTCATGTGTGGATGTGTGTGTGCATGTAATTATGTGTGTGTTTATGTGTGCTCATGTGCAAGTCTATGTGTAAGGATGTGTTTGTATGCTTGTGCATTTGCATATATGTTTGTGGGTGCAAGCATATGCTTATGTTTGTGTGCTTAGATGTGCTTGTGTATGTGTTTGTGCATGCATGTGTGCATGTGTGTGTGCATGTGTGGATGCATGTGTACATATTAGATTGTGTGTTTGTCTTTGTGCAAGCATATGCATCTGTGTATGTGTGCATAGGTAAGAGTTTGTATGGATGTGTGTGACTTTGAGTGTACATGCATGCATTCTTGTGTATGCATGTGTGTGCATGCATGTACTATGAGTGTGTGTGCATGTATTTGTGCATACATGTCTACATGCATGTGAGTAAGTTCATGCATATGTGTGTATGGTTTTGTGCATACATTTGCACATGCGAGTGCATGCAGGTGCATGTGTGTGTGCATGCACATGTGTGGGTGTTAATTTGTGTGTGTGTGTACATGTTTGTATACACATGTGCATGTGTGTGCTTGCCTATGTATGAGTGTGTTTATTTGTGTGTGTAAGTGCATGTGCATGTGTGTGCATTTGTGTGTAGCTATGTGAGTGAGTGCATGCCTATATGAACATGTGCATCTATGTGCATATAGGTGAACATGTGTGCATGTGTATGTTTGTGTGCATCTGAGTGTGCACACGTGTGTGTGCAAGTGTTTTACTACACGTATTTTTGTGTGTGTATTTATGTGTGTAGATGTGCATTTGTGCATATGTGTGAATATGTCTATGTGCTTCAATGTGTAGATGTGTGTGCAATTATGGGTGCATGTATCTGCATACACATTGTTTTGCATGGGTATGTGTGTGTGTGTGTGTTACTATGCATGTACACATACGTGTTTATGTGTGTGTGTGTAAAAGTTTGCATGTGTGTGTGCATTCCTTTGTATGCATATGTTTGTATGTGGGTGTGTGTATGAGCATAGGGGGTGTAGGTGTGAGTGTTGTTTTGTGTATGTGTGCTTGTCTATGTATTGGTGCATACATGTGTGCTTGTGAGTGTGTGTTCATGTATGTTTTTGTATGCATATTAATGTGATTATGTATGTGTATATGTGTGTGTGCATGTGTATGTATATGAGTGGCTGCATGTGTGAGTGTGTGTACGTATAGGTGTGTATGCGTATTTGTACATGTGCTGTGTGTGAGTGTGCATGTGTGTGGGTGTGTGTGCATGTTCTTGTAAGTGTTTAAATGTTTTCATATGTGCTTGTGTGTATATGTGTTTAGCATGTGTGTGTGTGTGTTCATGTGTGCTCCTATGTATGTGTGTTTGTGTGTTCAAGTGTGCTCCTATTTATGTGTGCGTGTGTGCCTTTTTGCATATGCATTATGCTTGCATGTGTGTGGGGGGAGGAGGGGTGGGTTATGTGTGTGAATGCATATGTGTATGCGTGTATGTGCATGTGTGTGTGGTAGGCATGGTGTTTGTGTATTTGCATGTGTGTGTGTGTGCATGTCTTTGTGTGCCTATGTATGTGTGTGTTTATGCATGCATAGGGTGTTTGTGTGTGGTGTACATGTGTATGTGTGCATGTTTATGTGTGTATATATGTGTTGGTGTTATTGGTAGAGTTTTCATTTTTGGGCATGCGTGCTTGCTCGTATGTGTCTAAACACAAGCGCATGTGTGTGTGTGTGTGTGCATGTGTGTGTGGGTGTATGTGTGTGATTCTGCATGTTTGTTTGCATGTGCACACATGTGTGTCTGTGCATGTGTGTATGCATCTTGGTGTATATGTATCTATGCATGTGTGTTTGTATGTGTTCATGTGTGCTTATGCATGTGTGTGTATGCTCATATGTGTGTGCAAGCATGTGTGTGTATGCTTGTGAGAAGATGTGTGTGTATTATGTGTGCTTGTGCTTGTGCGAGTATGGATGTGTCTATGTTTGTGCTTGTTCTTGTGCATGTGTGTGTTTGTGTGTGTATGTTTTTGTGTGCTTGTGCATGTGTGTTCATGTGAGTGCATAAAAATATGTGTATGCTTTTGTGCACTTTTGCATGTGTGTGTGTGTTTGTGCATGCTTGTGTGTTTTTATGTTCATTTGTGTGTGCACATGTGTTTGTATGCATGTGTGTATGTATGCATGTGTGCATGTTTGAGTGCATGTGTATGTTTGTGTATGTGTGTGCAAGCAAGTGCATCTGAGCGAGCGCACACATGCCTTAGCATGTGGGTATGCGTGCATGCATTGTCATGGATGTATTTGTATATGTTTGTGTGCGTGTCTATGTGTGGGTGTGTGTGTATTAGTTTGTATGCATGCATGTGGGCATATATTTATATGTGTGCAAATGTTATTGTGTTTGTGTATGTACATGCATATGTACGTGCACGTCTATGTGTGCGTCTATGTCTATGTGTGTGTGCATTTGTTTGTGTGTGTATGTGTTTGTATTGATGTATGTGTGTGTGTGCATTGTGCACATGTATGTATGTTAGTGCGTGAATGTTTCTTAGTTTGTGCATGTGTGTATATGCTTGTGCATGTTTGTCAGAGGGTGCACATATGCGTGTGTATGTTCATGTATATGTTTATGTATTTGGGTAACTGTGCAGGTGCGTGCACATGTGGGTGTGTTCATGCATATGCAAGTGTGCATGTATCTGGATGCATATGTGCGTGCATATGTGTGTGTTTGTGTATGTTTGCATGTATGTGCATATATGTGTAGGTGTGCATGAGGATGTGTGTTAATGTGAGTGTTTGTCCATGCATGTATGGCTACATAATTGAGTGTGCATACGTGTACATGTGTGTGTGTTAGTGCATATGTGTGTGATTTTGTGCATTTGTATTTTTATGTGCGTGAGTGTGTGCATGGCTGCGTGTGTATGCATGTGCATATGGACATGTGTTTGTGTGTTTGTGCATGTGTGCATGTGCTTACATGCATGAATGTTTACGTGTTTGTGTGCGTGTGTGTGTTTGTGTGAGTGTGTCTTTGTTTATGTGTGACTCCTTATGCATTTGCATGTGTATGTAGTGTTGTGCATGTGTGTGTCCATGTGGGAGTGTCTTTCTTGTGTGCATGTATTAAGTGTTTGCTTGTCTATGTGTATATGTTTGTGCAAAGCATGTGTTTATGTACATCTATGTTCATGGGTTCTTGTATGTACATGTGTGTGTGCTTGTGTTCATGTTCATAAATTTATGTGTGTGTGCTTGTGTATGTGTAACTGTGACATGTGCTTATTTCTATATATGTATGTGTGTATGTGCATGTGTGTGTGCAAGTGTCTATGTGGACGTGTGCATTTGTTTTAGCATGTCCATGTATGTCTATGATAATGTTTGTGAGCTTGCATGTGCATCTATATTTCTGTGTGCATGTGTGTGGGTGCGTACATGTGTGTTTATGCCTGCATGTGTGTGTGTGTGTGCATGTGTGGTTGTGATTTTGTAGTTTTTTATGTGTGGTATAAATATGATGGTGAGTATGTGTGTCGGCATGATTGTGTGTGTGGGTGTGTGCACATGTGTATGTATGCATGTGCATGCATGTGTGTTTCTATGTGGGCATGCATGCATGTGTGTCTATGTGAGTGTGAGCACGTGTGGGTGCATTTGTGTGTGTGTGTGTCTTAGTGCATGTGTATGATTGTATGTGTGTGTGCGTGCATTAGTGTATTCGATTTCATGTGTGTGTTTTATGTATTTGTGTATGTTTGCATATGCATGCACATGTATGCATGAGTGTATATGTGTGTTTGTGCATCCATATGTGAGTTTTTGCACTTGTGTGTGTGAGTGTATGCATCTTTTTTTCCATGTGCATTTGCTTGCTCATGCTTGTTTATTTACGTGTACACACGTGTGTGCTTTTGAGTGTATGTACATGATTGAGCTTGTGATTCTATGTATGGTTATGCATATGTGTTTATGTGCATGTGAGTGTGTATGCATGTGCTCCTTTTTGAGTTCATGTATTTGTGAGTGCATATGCTTGTTTGTGCGAAGGTGCATACATGCAAGTGTGTGTGCATGCATGTGTTTTTGTGTTTGTGTGTGCATGTGTGCATGTGTGTATGCTTGTTTGTATGTGAGAGAGTTTTGTGGGCATGTTTATATGGGGTGAGGGTCTATGGGTGTGTATGGATGTGTGTGTATGTAAATGTGTGTCTCTGTGTGTATATGTGCATATTTGTGGGTGGGTGAATACATGTGTGTTGTGTTGAATGTTTGTGTACATGTGTGTATATTCCTATGTGTGCATGTGTGAGAGTGTGTATGTTTGCATATGTGTGTATGCACATATGAGTAAATGTGAATAAGAATCTATGTGTGTGTATTCAAGCATGTGCATGTGTTTATGATGTGTGTACATATGTGTGCATGTGTATTCTGATGTATTTATATGCATCCGCATATGTCTGTGTGCTGGAGTGTATGTGTTGTTCTATGCATGTGTGAATGTACATGTATATGTGTCTGTGTCTACATCTATGTACATGTGTTCATTCATGCATGCACACTCCGACACATATGCATGTGTGTGGGTTTATTTGTGTGTGTGTGTGTAGAGGTGTGTTTGTATGTGTGTGTATGCATATGCATGTTCTAACATGCACATTTTCGTGTGCATTCATGTGTGTGAATGTGATTGCATGTGTTCATATGTATTTCTATGTGAGTGTGTGCATGTATTTGTGCATGTCTATGTGCATGCCTGTGCATGTGTGAGTGGATGTGAGTGCATGTATTTGTTCATGATTGTGTTTGTATGTGTATTTGCATATGTCTGTGTTTAGGTTTGCATGTGTACAAATGTGAATGTGTGCATGTGTGTGGATGTGTGTGGTAATATGCATGTGTACAAGTGTTCATGAGTGCATGGTGCATGGATGTGCATATGTGTGTGCTTGGTTGCATTTAGGTGTACGTGCCACTCATGTGTATGTGTGTGTGCATGTGTGTGTTGGTATAGATTTATTTTATGTCCGCATGTGTGTATGTGTCCATGTGCATGTGTGTGTGTGGGTGTATGTGACTATTTGTGCATGTTTTTTGATGTGTGCATGTGTGAGTGTGTGTGCATATGTACATGTGTATGTGCACATATGTGTATTTGTGTATATGTGTATGTGTATGCACGTGCATATGTGTGACCGAGTGTGTGCACATGCATGTGTGCATGGGTGTGTAATGTGTGCATGTGTAAAACACATGTATGTTGGTGCATGTGTGTTTGTGAATGAGTGTGTCTAACTGCAAATTTGTTTTTATGTGGATGTTCATGTATGTGTGCATATGTGTGCTTGGGTGCATGTTTTTTGGTGCATGTGTGTGGGGTTGCATATGTTTTTAGCTGTGTATATGGTTGTGCAAATGCATTTTTGTACATAAGTGTGTGTGTGTGTGTGTGTTTGTGTATCCATGTGTTCCTACATGTGTTTGTGTGTCCATGATTGTATTTGTGTGTATGTGCATGCACGTGTGATTTTGTTTACATGTTTATGTGTTTGTGTGACTATGTTTGTGTGTTTATTGCATGTGTAGGTATGAGTATGCATGTGCGTGTGCCTACATGTGCACACAGGTGCATGTAAGGGTGTGTGTGCATGTGTGGGTGTGTACATTTGTGTGTGTATGCTTATGCAAATGTTTGCAATCGTAAGTGTATGTGCATGCAAGCACATATGTCTATTTTGGTGTGTCCATGCTTCTGAAGGTGTGTAGGCTTTAATGTGTGCATTCGTGTGTGCACATGCATGTGCATGTTGCATGTTTGTATGTTTTAGTGTGTGCTTGCATGTGTGTTCCTATGCTTGTGTATGCACGTGTGTCCATGTTTGTTTGTGTATGTCTATGTGCTTGTACTTTGTGTGTGTGTGCATATGCATTTCTATTTTTATGTGTGTGTGTGTGTGTGGATGCATGTGTTTGTGCATGTGTGTGTGTGTGTGTGAGTGTGTGTTGTGTGTGAATGTTTATGCATGTGCATGCATGTAAGTGTGCCTCTGAGCACGTATGGGTGCTTGTGTTTGTCGATGTGTAAATTTGTTTGTGAGCTTATACACGCATGTGTGTAGGCATGCATACATGTCTAAATGTGTATGACTACATGTATATGTGTGTGGGTGTGTGCATCTTTATGTATGCATGGATGTGTGTGTATACTTGCATTTGCATGCATAAATGTTCATGTGTGTTTTTGTGCATGTGTGAATGTGTATGTCCATAGGCATGTTTGTACATGTTTATGTATTCATGTTTGAGTGTGTGTGCATGTATGTACATGTGGGTTTGTATGTGTGTGTGTATAGGTTCATGTGTGTGGGTGTGCATATGTGTGTACATATGTGTGCATGTGTGTGTGTGTGCATTAGCATTCATGTTTGTATTTGTGTATGTGTATATTTATGCATGTGTATACAGGTTTTTCATGTGCGTGTCCACATGTGTGTGTCTATGTGCGTGTGTATGCATATGTTTGTGTATGCATGCGTGTGAGTGTGGGCATGTGAGTGTGTGCATGTGTTTGAATTAGCATGATATGTATGTGTGCTTGCATCTGTGTTTGTGGGTGCATATGCATATGTATGCATGTATATCTGTGTGTGTTTGTCCTTGCACGAGTATGTTTATATGTATGTGCATGCATGTTTCTTTTGTAAGTGCATGCGTATGCATCCACGTGTGATTGTGAGTACATGAATGTGTGCATTTGTGTGAATACGTGTGCATATATGTGCATGTGTGTGTTCATGTACATGTGTGCAAGCTTGTGTATTTGTATATGTGCATATGTGTGCATGTATACCTGTGCATGCAGGACGATGTGTGTGTGTGCATGATCATGAGTTTGTGCTTGTATGATTGCTTGTGTTTGTGCTTGTGTGTGAACTTATGCGGGTGCATGTGTATGTATACCTGTGCATACATGTGCTATACTTGTGTATGCATGAGCATGAACATTTATGTAAATGTTTGGGTGCATGCTTATTCATGCGTATTCTTGTGTTGATGTGTGTGTGTGTGTGGATTTGTTTATGTGTGCAGGTGTGTGTTTGTATGGATGTATGTGTGTGTCTATGCTTGTATGTATGCATGTATGTGATTTTATCTGTGTGCATTTGAGTATGCATGCATGTGTGTGCATGTAAGCATGTGTTTGCATGTTTGTGTGTGTGTGCATGTGTGTGTTTGTGCATGTGTAGTTGTGTTTGTGTGTATGCGTGTTCATGCGTGTTTGTGTGTGTTCATGTGTGTGTATGTGTGTTGTGTGCATGTCTGTACATGTGTATGTGTGTGTGTGTGGATGTGTGTGTATTAACATGTTTGTGTGTGTACAAGTGAGTGTGTATGTGCATTCTAACATGCATGTGTGTGTGTATTTATGCATTAGTGTGTGTAAGTTTGTATACATGTGTGTTTGCACATGCATTTGTGCATGCATGCATGTTGTGTTTGCATGTGTATGCATGTGTGCTTGTGCATGTTTATGTGTTTGCATGTATGTGCATGTGCCTATGTGAGTGTGCTCAATTGTTTGTCTTTATGCTTGTGCAAGTGTGCATTTATGTGTCTCTACATGTATGTGCTTGTACATGCATGCACATGTTCATTTGTGTGTGTGTATGTGTGAAAACATGCATGTGTTTGTGTGTGCATCTGTGATTGCAAGTGTGTGTAGGTGTGTGTGTGTGTAGCTATCTACATGCATGTGTACATTTGTGTATGTGTCTACTTGTGTTTGTATGTGTGCACGTGGTTGTATGTGTGTGCATACATGTGTGTGCTTGCATGCATATATACTTGTGTGTATGAGTAGCTACATGTGTGTGTGTATGTGTGCACTTGTGTATGAGGATGTGTGCATGTGCATGTGTGTGTGTGTCTACATGGACAGACATGTGTGTGTGGGTACTTGTGTATGTGTGTTGATGTGCATAAGTGCGTGTGGGCGTGGATGTATGCATGTGTGCATTTGTGTGCATGTGTGTATATGTGGGAGTTTGCACACGTGTGTCTTTGTATGTTTGTGTGCATGTGTGTATTTTCATTCATATGTGTATGCATGTGTGTTTGTGCAAGTGAGTGTGCAATTGTGTGTAAATGTGTATGCATGTTCTTGTGCACACGTGCATGTGCATGTGTGTGTGAGTGTTTGTGTGTGCATATGTGTGCACATGTATGTGCGTGTGTGCACGAGACACTAGTGTGGGTGTGTGTGTGTGTGCATGTTCATATTTTTGTACATGTATGAATGTGCCCACATGTGTGTGTGTGCACGTGTGTACATAAATATTGTGCATGTGTGTGCATATGAGTGCATATGTGCACATGTGCAGATATGCATTCATGTGTGCTTGTGTGCTTGTCCACATGTGTGTTTGTGTGCATGTATGCATGTGTGAGTCCGTGTTTACATGTTTTTGTCTGTGTGTAAGTGTACAAGCGTGCTTGCAGGCATGTTTTTATGTACTTGTTCATGTGTTTTTATGTATATGTGCGTGCTTGTTTGTGCATATATGTGTATTGTGCATGGGTGCATGTGTACAAATATGCATGTGTTTGTGTGATTGTCCACGTGTGTGTTTATGTATGTGCAAGCATGTTTATGTGAATGATTGTTTACATACAAATGCATTTTTGTGTCTGTGTGCATATGCATGTGTGTGTATCTATGTGTGACTTTTTGTGTACATGTGTGCATGTTTACAAGTGTATGTGATTGTGTGGTTGTGTGTGTACATATGTGTGCAAATATGGTTGTGTGTGTGAATGGGCATGTTTGTGAGTGTGTGCATTGGTGTTGTGCATGTATGTGTGCTTATTCATGTAAGTCTACCTATGTGTGCATGCATGTGTGTATGTTTTGGTGCATATGTATGTGCTCGTGTGCATGTGTGTATGTGTTTGTTTGTGCTTGTATGTATGAGCATGTGTATGTGTGTGCATGTTCATATTTTTGTGTGTGTGTGAGCATGACCATGTGTGTATTTATGTGCATATGTGTGTGCATATCTACATGAGTGTTGTCCATGCAAATGCATGTGAGTGTGCAAATGTGCATATGTGCATTTATCCATGTGTTTGTGTACTTTTCTTTGGGTGTATGTGTGCATGCAAATGTGTATGAATATGTTTCTGCTTATGTGAGCATGTGCATGTGTGTATGATCATGTGTGCATACATGTTTTCCTATGCGAGTATGTGTGGGTATGTATACATGCATGTGTATGCATGTGCATATATGTGTGTTTGTTTGCATGCAAATGTGTGTGTAGGTGTCTGTGTGTTCATCTATGTGTGCATGTGTGTATACTCATGTATGTTTGCATGCATGCATGCTCGTGTATGTATTTGTGTGTGTGTATGTTCATGTTTTTGTGTGTGTGTGAGCATGACCATGTGTGTGTGTGTTAGTGTGTGCATGCATATGTGCATGAGTGTTGTCCATGTGCATGAATGTGAGTGTGCATGTTTGCATATATGCATGTATCCATGTGTTTATTTGCTTGCCTATGTGTGCATTTATGCATGTGAAAGTGTATGAATATGTGTTCTCTTGTGTGTGTGCATGTGTGCATGATCATGTGTGAACACATGCATGCCTATGCAAGTGTGTGGGGGTGTGTGTATGCATGTGTGTATTTGTGTGCATATGTGTGTTTGCATGCATGTACATGTGTGTGTGGGTGTTTGTGTGGGTTCATCTATGTGTGCATGCTTGTATGTGTATGCAAACATGCACATATGTGTGCATGTAGGGACACACACATGTCTGTGTCTTCGTATGTTTGTGTATATGTGTATGTATGCATGCTTACATGTGTCTATATGTCAATGTGTGTGAGGGGGCATGCATGCACGGGTATGTATGTTCATGTGTGCCTCGATGTGTGTGCATGTTTGATTCTTCATGTGCTTGTGCATCTATGAGTCTTCATCTATTTGTGCATCTACCTATGTTCATGCATACGTGCATGAGCGTGCATGTGTGTGTGCATTTGTGTGTTCAAGTGGGTGTGGGTGCACTTTTTTGCGATTGTGTGCACATGCACGTGCATGTGGCCTGTGCATGTGTGTGAGTGTTTTAGTGTTTGTGTGTGCATGTGTTTATGAATACATGTGCGTGAGTGCATATGTATGCATGTTTATTTTGTTTTTGTGGATGTATGTGTATGTTTGTGCTTGTATGTATGCATGTGTATGAGCATATCTGTATACATCTTTGTGTGTGCATGTGCCTATGTATGTGTGACTTTTTGCATGTGTGCATGCATATGTACATGTGTGTGCACAAGTGTGTTTGCATGTATATGTGCAAATGTGTGAGTGTGTGTGCATTTGAGCATGTGCATATGTGTGTGCATGTAAGCATGTTTTTGCATGTGTGAGTGTGTGCATTTGCATGTGTGTGTTTATGCATGTGTGGTTGTGTTTGTGTGTATGTGTGTTTGTATGCATGTTTGTACATGTTTGTGTGTGTTAGCACATTTGTGTGTGTACATGTGAGTGTGTATGTACATTCTTTTGTGCATGTGTGTATGCACATGTGTACATAAATATTATGCATATGAGTGCATGTGCATCTATGAATTCATGTGTACATGTGTTTATGTGCTAGTCAATGTGCATATATGTGCATGCACATATGTGTGAATCTTTTTTTACTTGTGTTTATCTATATTTGTATGTGTACTTGAGTGCTTGTATGCATGTGTGCATGTGTGTTCATGTGCATGTGCATATGCATGTGCTTGAGCAGAAGTATTTGTCCATGTTTGTGTGTGTGTCTATGAGTGTGTGTGCTTTTGCTTGTGTGTTTGCATGCATTTTCATGTTTTTATGCATGTGTGTGTGTATGTTTGCACACATCTACATGAGCATGTGTGTATGTGCTTGCGTGTTTGTGTATATATGTGTCTTTACATATGTGTGTGTGTGTATGTGTTCAAATGTATGTGTGTTTGTGTGATCATCCAGGTGTCTTTATGTATATGCAAGCATGTTTGTGTTAATGATTGTCTACATACACATGCGTGTTCATGTTTGTGCATATCTATATGTTTGCATGTGTGTGTCTATGTCATTGTGTGTGTGTGTGTATCTATGTGTGACTACTTGTGTGCATGTGTGCACATTTACATGTGTGTGTGTCAGTGTGTGGTTGTGTGATTGTATGTGTGTGTTTGTGCACATATGTGTGCATATGTGGGTGTGTGTTTGAATGGGTATGCTTGTGAGTATGTGCATAGGTGTGCATGCATGTGTGTGCTTATGCATATGAGTCTTCTTGTGTGTGTGTGCACTGGTGCATGTGTATGTGCACTTGTGCAAGTGTGTGTATGTGTTTGTGTGTAGATGTGTATGTGTGCATGCACGTGTGTGTGCATGTTCATGTTTTTGTTCATGTATGAGCATGATCATGTGTGCATGTTCTTTATGTGTGCATAAATGCATGAGTGTTGTCCATGTGCATGCATTTGAGTGTGCTTGTGTGCATATGTGCATGTATCCATATGTTTGTATACTTTTTTATGTGTGTATGTGTGCATGTGGATGTGTATGAATATGTGTTTGATTTTGTGTATGATCATGTGTGCTTGCATTCATGCCTATGCAAGTCTGTGTGTGTGTGTGTGTGTGCGTGTTTGCATGCATGCACATATGTGTGTTCATTAATGTGTGCATGCATACACATATGTGTGCATGTGGGTGTACATCCATGTCTATGTCTTCATGTGTGTGTGTGTATATGTGTATTCATGCATGCTTACATGTCTATATATGTTAGTGTGTGTGTGTCTGTGTGACATGCATGTGCACGTGTGTGCATGTGTGCATGTGTGTGCACATATGCATGTGTTTGTGTATGTAGGTGTGTGTGGGTGTGTATGCATGCATTCATATTTGTGTGTGTGCAATTATGCTCATGTGTGTGTCATTGTGTGTGCATGTGTGAGTCTTCATGTTTATGTGCATCTGTGAGTCTTCATGTGTATGTGCACCTATGCATGGTCATGCATATGTGCATGTGCACGCTTGTGTGGGTGCATGTGTGTGCAAGTGGGTATGTATGAACATGTACGTGTGTACACGGGAACGTACATGTGCTTGTGTGCATGTGGTTTGTCCATGTGTGTGTGCATGTGTGTGTGAATACATATGCATGAGTGTGTGTTCATGCATGTTTACTTTTTTAATACATGTGCATGTGTGTGTGTGTGTTCGTGTGCAAGTGTTGTGCATGTACATGCATTTGTGCATATGTGCACATGTGTATTTGTGTGTCTTTGTGTGCACGGGTTTATGTGTTAGTTCATATGTGTATGTGTGTGTGTGCATGAAAGCATGTGTCAATGTGTTTACATGTGTTGGTCTGTGTGTGTGTGTGTGCATGT
>JAIUJO010003485.1:30000-41032 GCA_023846275.1 Vanilla planifolia | reverse complement strand
AGGAAGAAGAAGAAGAAGAAAAAGAAGGAGAAGAAGGAAGAAGAAGAAGAAGAAGAAGAAGAAGGAAGAAGAAGAAGAAGAAGAAGAAGAAGAAGAAGAAGTGAGAAGAAGGAGAAGAAGAAGAAGAAGAAGAAGATGGGGAAGAAGAAAAAAGAAGGAAAAAAGAAGAATAATAAGAATAAGAAGTAGAAGAAAAAGGACAAGAAGACGAACTACAAGAAGGGAAAAAAAAAGAACTATAAGAAGAAGAAGAAGAAGGAAATTGAAAAGTAGAAGAAGGAGAAGGAGAACAAGAAGAACAAGAAGAAGAAGAAATGGAAGAAGAAGAAGAAGAAGAAGAAGAAGAATTAGAAAAGGAGGAAGAAGAAGAAGATGAGAATAAGTAGAGGAGGAAGAAGAAGAGGAAGAAGAAGAAGAAGGAAAAAAGAAGTAGGAGAAAATTGCAAAGAAGAAGGAGAAGGTTTGGTAGAAGAAAAACAAGAAGAAGAAGAAGAAGAAGAAAGATAAGAAAGAGGATGAGGAGGAGAAGTAGAAAAAGAAAAGAAGAAGAAGAAGGAGAAGATTAAAAAGAAGAAGAAGAAGAAGAAAAAGGAGAAGAAAAGGGAGAAGAAAAAGAAGAACAAGAGAAAGAAAAGGAAGAAGTAGGGGAAGGGGAAAAAGTAGAAGAAGAGGAAGAGGAAGCAAGAGAAGAAGAAGATGAAAAAGGAGAAGAAGAAAAATTGAAGAAGGAGAAGAAGAAGAAGAAAGAAGAAGTAGAAGAAGATGAAATTAATGGAAAAGAAGAAGAAGAAGAAGAAGTAGAAGTGGAAGAAGAATAAGAAGAAAAACAAGAAGAAGAATAAGAAGACAAACAATAAGAAGTAGTGGAAGAAGAAGAAGATGAAGAAGAAGAAGAAGAAGAAGAAGAAAATGAAGAAGAAGAAGAAGAAGAAGATCAAGAGGATGAAGAAGAAGAATTAGAAGGAGTAGTAGAAGAAGAAGGAGAAGAAGAAGAAGAAGTGAAGAAGAAGAAAAAGAAGGAGAAGGAAAAGAAGAAGAAGTAGAATTAGAAAGGAAGAAGAAGAAGAAGAAGAATAAGAACTACAAGAAGAGGAACTTTAAGTACAATAAGAAGAAGAAGAAGAAGAAGAAGAAGAAAGAAGAAGAAGAATAAAAAGAAGAAGAAGAATAAGCAGGAGAAGATTAGAAAGAAGAAGGTGGAGGACGAGGAGCAGAGGAAGAAGAAGAAGAAGAAGAAGAAGAAAAAGAGGAGGAGGAGGAAGAATAAAGATGAGCAAGAGGATGAGGAGGAGGAGAAGAAGAAGATGAAGATGAAGATGATGAAGAAAAGAAGAATAAGAAGAAAAAGGAGAAGAAGAAAAGGAAGAAGAGAAGAAGAAGAAAAAGAAGAAGTGAAAGAAAAGCAAGAAGTAGAAGAAGAAGAAGAAGAAGGGGAAAGAGAAGAAGAAGAAGAGGAAGAAGAAGAACCAAGGGAAGAAGAAATTAAAAAGGAGAAGAAGAAGAGGAAGAAGAATAAAAATTGAAGAAGGAGAAGAAGAAGAAGAAATAAGAAGTAGAAGAAGATGGAGACAATGGAAAAGAAGATGTAGAAGAAGAAGAAGATAAAGAAGAAAAAGAAAAAGTCAAAGGACAAGAAGAACATGAAAAAGAAGAAGCAGAAGAAGAGAAACAAGGAGGAAGAGAAGGAGATCAAGGACATGAAGATGAAGAAGAAGAATAAGGCGACGAAGTAGATGAAGAGGAACTATAAGTAGAAGAAGAAAAAGAAGTAGTAGAGAAGCAGAAGAGGAAGAAAAAGAAGATTAAGAAAGAAGAAGAAGAAGAAGAACAAGGGAAAGAAAAAGAAGGAGAAGAAGTCGAAGGAGTAGAAGAAGAAGAAAAAGAGGAGAAAAGGAAGAAGTGGAAAGAGAAAAAGATGTTGAAGAAGAATGAGAGGAAGAAGAAGAAGAAGAACAACAAGAGCAAGAAGAAGATGATGAAGTAGGAGGAGGAGAAGAAGAAGATGAAAAAAAGGAGAGGGAGAAGAACAAGAAGGAGAAGAAGGAGGAGAAGAAGAAGAAGAAGAAGAAGAAGAAGAAGAAGAAGAAGAAGAAGAAGAAGAAGAAGAAGAACTTGGAAAGAAGAAAAAGAAGAGAAAAAAGAAGTAGAAGAATAAGAAGAAGAAATAGAATAATGAGAAGAAGAACTATAAGAAGGGAAAAAAATAAGAACTATAAGAAGAAGAAGAAGAAGGAGAAGTGGAGGAACCAGAAGAAGAAGAAGAAGAAGAGAAAGAAGTAGAAGAAGAAGAAAAAAGAACAAGAAGTAGGAGAAGAAGAAGAAGAAGAAGCAAAAGAAGAAAAAGAAGAAGAAGATGATAATGATGAAGAAGTAAAAGAAGAAGAAGAAGAAAAACAAGAAAAAGAAATGAAACTAGAACTTGAAGAAGAGAAGATAAAGAACAAAAAGAAGTAAAAGAAGAAGTAGAAGAGGAAGAAGGAGACGATAAAGAAGAAGAAGGGGAAGTAGAAAAAAAAGTAGGAACAAGAGGAAAAAAGGAGGAGAAGAAGAGAAAGCAGATGAAGTAGAATAGAAAGAAGAAGAAGAAGAAGAAAGTGAACAAGAAAGAGTCTAAGAAGAACATAAAGAAGAAGTGAAAGAAGAACAAAATGGAATGGAGGAAGATGCATAGGAGGAATATTAAGAAGAAGAATTTGAAGAGGAAGAAGAAGAAGTAGAAGAAAGAGGAGGGGAAGAAGAAGAAGAAGAAGAAAAAAAAGAAGAGGAAGAAGAAGTAGAAGAAGGAGAAGAAGAAGGAGAAGAACATAAAGATGAAGAAGAAAAAGAAGTAGGGGAAGAAGAGTTAGTAGTATAAGAAGAAGAAGATGAAGAAGTGGAACAAGTAGAAGAAGAGTAAGAAGATGAATAAGAATAAGAAGAAGATAAAGAAAAAGAAGAAGAAGAAGGAGAAGGAGAAGATGTAAAAGAAGAAGAAGGAGAAGAGGAAAAAGAAGAAGTAGAAGAAGAAGAAGAGGAAGAAGCAGAAGAAGAGGAGGAGGAGGAAGAAGAAGAAGAAGAGAAGAAATACACAAAGAAGAAGAATAAGAAAAAGAATAAGAAGAAGAGGTAGAAGAAGAAGAAGAGAAAGAAGAAGAACAAGAAGAAGAAGGAGAAGAACAAGAAGAAGAAGAAGAAGAGGAAGAAGAAGAGCAATAAAAAGAAAAAAAAGAACAAGAAGAATTAGAAGATGAATTAGTAGTAGTAGAAGAAGAAAAAGAAGAAGAAGAAGAAGAAAAGATAGGAAAAGAAAAAACAATAAGAAGAAGAAGAATAAGAGGAAGAAGAAGAGGAGGAGTAGGAGGAGGAACAGGAAGAAGAAGAAGAAGAAATTGTAGTAGTAGTAGATGAAGAAGAAGGAGAACAAAAAGAAGAAGAGGGGAAGAAGAAAAAGAAGAAAAAAACAAGAAGAGGAAGAAGAAGAAGAAGAAGATGGTGACGAAGAGTAGAAGAAGAACGAGAAGTTGGAGGAGAAGTCAAACAAGAAGAAGTTGAAGAATAAGTATAGAAGAAGAAGAAGTAGAAGAAGAAGAGGAAGAGGAAGAAGAAATAGATGGAGTAGAAGAACAAGAGGAGAAAGAAGAAGAAGAAGAAAAAGAAGGAGAAGATAAAAAAGAAGAAGTAGAAAAAAGTAGCCAAAGAAGATGAAGAAGAATAAGAAGTCGTAGCAGTAGGGGTAGAAGAAAAAGAAGAAGGGGTAGAAGAAGAAGGAGAATGAAAGAGAGATGGAAGAGAGGAAGGAGAAGGAGAAGAACTAGAAGAAGAAGAGGAGGAAGGAGATAAAAAAGAAGATGCAGGAGTCGATGGAGGAGGAGAAGAAGAACAACAACAAGAAGAAAAACAAGAAGAAGGAGATGGAGGAGGAGGAGAACAAGAAGAAGAAGAAGAGGAAGAAGATGAAGAAGAAGGAGGAAAAGAAGAAGGAGAAGAAGCAATAAAAGAATGAGGAGGAGGAGGTGAAGAAGCAGGAGAAGAAGAAGTGGAAGAAGAAAAAAGTGAAGAAGAAAAAAGTGAAGAAGAAGTGGTAGAAGAACATTAAGAAGAAAAGGATGAAGAGGATGTAGAAGAAGAAGAAGGTGAACAAGAAGGGAAAGAGGAAGGTGGAGAAGAAGAAGAACAAGAGGAAGAAGAAGGAGAAGGAGAAGCGAAAGAAGAAGAAGAAGAAGAAGAAGCAAAAGATGATGAAGAAGTTGAACTAGGAGATGAAGAAGAAGAAGAGAAAGAGTAGAAGAAGAAGAAGAAGAAGAAGAAGAAGAAGACAAAGAAGAAAAAGAAGAAAAAGAAGAAAAAGAAGAAGAAAAGTAAGTAGCAGTAGAAGAGGAAGAGAAGGAGGAGAAGAAGAAGAAGAAGAGGAAGGAGAAGAAGAAGAAAAAGAATAAGAGGAAAAGTAAGAAGTAGAAGAAGAAGAAGAAGAAGAAGAAGAAGATGATGATGAAGAAGGAGTAGAAGAAGAAGAAGACGAAGAAGAAGAAGAAAAGAAGAAGAAGAAGAAGAGAAAGAAGAAGAGGAAGAAGAAGAGGAGGAGTAGGAGGAGGAACAGGAAGAAGAAGAAGAAGAAATTGTAGTAGTAGTAGATGAAGAAGAAGGAGAACAAAAGAAGAAGAGGGAGAAGAAGAAAAAGAAGAAAAAAACAAGAAGAGGAAGAAGAAGAAGAAGAAGATGGTGACGAAGAGTAGAAGAAGAACGAGAAGTTGGAGGAGAAGTCAAACAAGAAGAAGTTGAAGAATAAGTAGTAGAAGAAGAAGTAGAAGAAGAAGAGGAAGAGGAAGAAGAAATAGATGGAGTAGAAGAACAAGAGGAGAAAGAAGAAGAAGAAGAAAAAGAAGGAGAAGATAAAAAAGAAGAAGTAGAAAAAAGTAGCCAAAGAAGATGAAGAAGAATAAGAAGTCGTAGCAGTAGGGGTAGAAGAAAAAGAAGAAGGGGTAGAAGAAGAAGGAGAATGAAAGAGAGATGGAAGAGAGGAAGGAGAAGGAGAAGAACTAGAAGAAGAAGAGCGAGGAACGAGATAAAAAAGAAGATGCAGGAGTCGATGGAGGAGGAGAAGAAGAACAACAACAAGAAGGAAAACAAGAAGAAGGAGTTCGAGGAGAAGATTAAAAAGAAGAAGAAGGAGATGGAGGAGGAGGAGAACAAGAAGAAGAAGAAGAGGAAGAAGATGAAGAAGAAGGAGGAAAAGAAGGAGGAAAAGAAGAAGGAGAAGAAGCAATAAAAGAATGAGGAGGAGGAGGTGAAGAAGCAGAAGAAGAAGAAGTGGAAGAAGAAAAAAGTGAAGAAGAAAAAAGTGAAGAAGAAGTGGTAGAAGAACATTAAGAAGAAAAGGATGAAGAGGATGTAGAAGAAGAAGAAGGTGAACAAGAAGGGAAAGAGGAAGGTGGAGAAGAAGAAGAACAAGAGGAAGAAGAAGGAGAAGGAGAAGCGAAAGAAGAAGAAGAAGAAGAAGAAGCAAAAGATGATGAAGAAGTTGAACTAGGAGATGAAGAAGAAGAAGAAAGAGTAGAAGAAGAAGAAGAAGAAGAAGAAGAAGAAGACAAAGAAGAAAAAGAAGAAAAAGAAGAAGAAAAGTAAGTAGCAGTAGAAGAGGAAGAAAAAGGAGGAGAAGAAGAAGAAGAAGAGGAAGGAGAAGAAGAAGAAAAAGAATAAGAGGAAAAGTAAGAAGTAGAAGAAGAAGAAGAAGAAGAAGATGATGATGATGAAGAAGGAGCAGAAGAAGAAGAAGACGAAGAAGAAGAAGAAAAAGAAGAAGAAGAAGAAGAGAAAGAAGAAGAGGAAGAAGAAGAGGAGGAGGAACAGGAAGAAGAAGAAGAAGAAATTGTAGTAGTAGTAGATGAAGAAGAAGGAGAACAAAAAGAAGAAGAGGGAGAAGAAGAAAAAGAAGAAAAAAACAAGAAGAGGAAGAAGAAGAAGAAGATGGTGACAAAGAGTAGAAGAAGAACGAGAAGTTGGAGGAGAAGTCAAACAAGAAGAAGTTGAAGAATAAGTAGAAGAAGAAGAAGTAGAAGAAGAAGAGGAAGAGGAAGAAGAAATAGATGGAGTAGAAGAACAAGAGGAGAAAGAAGAAGAAGAAGAAAAAGAAGGAGAAGATAAAAAGAAGTAGAAAAAAGTAGCCAAAGAAGATGAAGAAGAATAAGAAGTCGTAGTAGTAGGGGTAGAAGAAAAAGAAGAAGGGGTAGAAGAAGAAGGAGAATGAAAGAGAGATGGAAGAGAGGAAGGAGAAGGAGAAGAACTAGAAGAAGAAGAGGAGGAAGGAGATAAAAAAGAAGATGCAGGAGTCGATGGAGGAGGAGAAGAAGAACAACAACAAGAAGAAAAACAAGAAGAAGGAGATGGAGGAGGAGGAGAACAAGAAGAAGAAGAAGAAGGAGGAAAAGAAGGAGGAAAAGAAGAAGGAGAAGAAGCAATAAAAGAATGAGGAGGAGGAGGTGAAGAAGCAGAAGAAGAAGTGGAAGAAGAAAAAAGTGAAGAAGAAGTGGTAGAAGAACATTAAGAAGAAAAGGATGAAGAGGATGTAGAAGAAGAAGAAGGTGAACAAGAAGGGAAAGAGGAAGGTGGAGAAGAAGAAGAACAAGAGGAAGAAGAAGGAGAAGGAGAAGCGAAAGAAGAAGAAGAAGAAGAAGAAGCAAAAGATGATGAAGAAGTTGAACTAGGAGATGAAGAAGAAGAAGAAAGAGTAGAAGAAGAAGAAGAAGAAGAAGAAGAAGAAGACAAAGAAGAAAAAGAAGAAAAAGAAGAAGAAAAGTAAGTAGCAGTAGAAGAGGAAGAAGAAGGAGGAGAAGAAGAAGAAGAAGAGGAAGGAGAAGAAGAAGAAAAAGAATAAGAGGAAAAGTAAGAAGTAGAAGAAGAAGAAGAAGAAGAAGATGATGATGATGATGAAGGAGTAGAAGAAGAAGAAGACGAAGAAGAAGAAGAAAAAGAAGAAGAAGAAGAAGAGAAAGAAGAAGAGGAAGAAGAAGAGGAGGAGTAGGAGGAGGAACAGGAAGAAGAAGAAGAAGAAATTGTAGTAGTAGTAGATGAAGAAGAAGGAGAACAAAAAGAAGAAGAGGGAGAAGAAGAAAAAGAAGAAAAAAACAAGAAGAGGAAGAAGAAGAAGAAGAAGATGGTGACGAAGAGTAGAAGAAGAACGAGAAGTTGGAGGAGAAGTCAAACAAGAAGAAGTTGAAGAATAAGTAGAAGAAGAAGAAGTAGAAGAAGAAGAGGAAGAGGAAGAAGAAATAGATGGAGTAGAAGAACAAGAGGAGAAAGAAGAAGAAGAAGAAAAAGAAGGAGAAGATAAAAAAGAAGAAGTAGAAAAAAGTAGCCAAAGAAGATGAAGAAGAATAAGTCGTAGCAGTAGGGGTAGAAGAAAAAGAAGAAGGGGTAGAAGAAGAAGGAGAATGAAAGAGAGATGGAAGAGAGGAAGGAGAAGGAGAAGAACTAGAAGAAGAAGAGGAGGAAGGAGATAAAAAAGAAGATGCAGGAGTCGATGGAGGAGGAGAAGAAGAACAAAACAAGAAGAAAAACAAGAAGAAGGAGTTCGAGGAGAAGATTAAAAAGAAGAAGAAGGAGATGGAGGAGGAGGAGAACAAGAAGAAGAAGAAGAGGAAGAAGATGAAGAAGAAGGAGGAAAAGAAGGAGGAAAAGAAGAAGGAGAAGAAGCAATAAAAGAATGAGGAGGAGGAGGTGAAGAAGCAGAAGAAGAAGAAGTGGAAGAAGAAAAAAGTGAAGAAGAAAAAAGTGAAGAAGAAGTGGTAGAAGAACATTAAGAAGAAAAGGATGAAGAGGATGTAGAAGAAGAAGAAGGTGAACAAGAAGGGAAAGAGGAAGGTGGAGAAGAAGAAGAACAAGAGGAAGAAGAAGGAGAAGGAGAAGCGAAAGAAAAAGAAGAAGAAGAAGAAGCAAAAGATGATGAAGAAGTTGAACTAGGAGATGAAGAAGAAGAAGAAAGAGTAGAAGAAGAAGAAGAAGAAGAAGAAGAAGAAGACAAAGAAGAAAAAGAAGAAAAAGAAGAAGAAAAGTAAGTAGCAGTAGAAGAGGAAGAAGAAGGAGGAGAAGAAGAAGAAGAAGAGGAAGGAGAAGAAGAAGAAAAAGAATAAGAGGAAAAGTAAGAAGTAGAAGAAGAAGAAGAAGAAGAAGAAGATGATGATGAAGAAGGAGTAGAAGAAGAAGAAGACGAAGAAGAAGAAGAAAAAGAAGAAGAAGAAGAAGAGGAAGAAGAAGAGGAAGAAGAAGAGGAAGAAGAAGAGGAAGAAGGACTAAAAGAAGAAGAAGAAGAAGATGAAGAAGAAATGGCACAAGAAATAGAAGAAGAAGAAGACGAAGAAGAAGAAGAAAAAGGAAAAGGAGAAGGAAGAGGATAAGAAGAAGAAGAAGGAAAGGAAGAAGAAGAAGAAGAAGTAGAAGAAGAGGTAGAAGAAGAAGAAGAAGAAGAGGGGAAGTAAAAGAAGAAGATGAAAAAGAAGAAGAAGAAGAAGAAGAAGAAGAAAAAGAAGAGGGAGAAGAAGAAGAAGAAGAAGAAGAAGAAGACGAAAAGGAAGTCGAAGAAGAATAAGAAGAGAAAGAAGAGGAGGAGAAGGAGTAGTAGAAGAAGAAGAAGAAGTAGAACAAAAAGAAAAAAAAAGAAGTAGAACAATAAGAAAAAGAACAAGAAGAAGGGGAGCAAGAAATAGTAGTAGTAGTAGTAGAAGAAGAAGAAGAAGAAGAAAAGCAAGTAAAAGAAGTAGACGAGAAAGAAGAAGAAGAGGAAGAATAATACGAGGGAGGAGGAGAAAGAGAAGAAGAAAAAGAAGAAGTAGAAGAAGAAGAATAATAAGAAGAAGAAGGAGGAGAAGAAAAAGAAGATGGAGAAGGAGAAGAAGGAAAAGAAGGAGAAGAAGAAGAGAAAGAAGAAAAAAAAGAAAAAGTGGAAGAAGAGGTAGTAGAATAAGAAGAGGATGAAGAAGAAGTAGTTCAAGAAGAAGAATACTACTAAGAAGAAGAAAAAGAAAAAGAACAAGAAGAAGAAGATGAAGAAGTATAAGAAGAAGAAGAAAAGAAGAAGAAGAAGAAGAAGAAGAAGAAGAAGAAGAAGAAGAAGAAGAAGAGAAGAAGATGAACAA
The DNA here is from genome assembly GCA_023846275.1 of Vanilla planifolia. Taxonomy (NCBI): domain Eukaryota; kingdom Viridiplantae; phylum Streptophyta; class Magnoliopsida; order Asparagales; family Orchidaceae; genus Vanilla; species Vanilla planifolia. The sequence goes on along the minus strand of JAIUJO010003485.1, from coordinate 31,925 downwards.
GGAGAAGGAGAAGAGGAAGATGAGGGAGAAGATGGAAAAGAAGAAGAAGAAGAAGAAAAAGAAGAAGATGAAGATGAAAAAGAAGAAGAAGATAAAAAATAAGTAGAAGAAAAAGGAGGAGAACAAGAACAAGAAGAGAAAGAAAAAAAGAAAAAGAAAAAGAAGAAGCAAAAAAGAAGAAGAAGAAGATGACGAAGAAAAAAATGAACAAGAAGAAGAGGAATGAAAAGAATATTAAGAAGAAGGAGAAGAAGAAGAAAAACAAGAAGAAGAGGAAGAAGAAGAAAAACAAAAATAAGAGAAAGAAGGAGGAGTAGTAGTAGAACGAGAAGGAAAAGAGGGAGAAGTAGTAGAAGTACTTGAATAAGAAGAAGAAGAAGAAGCGGAAGAAGAAGGAGAAGAAGGAGAAAATGAAGAAGAAGAAAAAAAGAAGAAAAAGAACCACAAGAAAATGAAGGAGAAAGAGAAGAGGAAGAAGAAAAAGTAGTCGTAGTAGAAGAAATTTAAGAAGGAGAAGGATTTGGAGAAAAAGAAGACTAAGAAGTAGAGGGGAAAGATGACTAAGAAGAAGAAGTACAAAAGGAAAACAAAGAAGAAGAAGAAGAAGGATGAGTCGAAGAAGAAGGGGAGGAACAAGAAGAAGAGGAAGAAGAAGAAGTAGAAGAAGAAGAAGAAAAAGGAGAAGAAGAACGAGAAGGAGAAGATGAAGAATAGGAAGAAGAAGAAGGAGAAGATATAGAAAAGAGAGGAGAAGAAGAAGAAGACGAAGAAGAAAAAAAAAGAAGAAGAGGAAGAAGAAGAAGATGGTTAAGAAGGTGAAGAAGGAAAAAGGGAATGAGGAGAAGAAGAATAAGAAGATGAAGTAGAAGAGCCAGAAGAAGAAGGAGAAGAAAAAAGAGAAGTAGAAGAAGAAGAAGAAGAAGAAAAGTAAGAAGGGGAAGAAGAAGAACAACAACGACAATAAAATAATGATGAAGAAGAGGAAGAAAAAGAAGAAGAAGAAGATGAAGAAGAAGAAGAAGAAAAAGAAGAAGAAGAATAATAATAATAAGAAGAAGAAGAATAAGAAGAAAAAGAAGGAGAAGTGCAGGAAGAAGAAGAAGAAGGACAAGAACACGAAGAGGATGAAGTAGCAGAAGAAGAAGAAGAGGAAGAAGAAGAAGAAAAGAGGAAGAGAAAGAAGAAGAAGAAAAAAAGGTGAAAAGGAAAGAAGAAAAAGAAGAAGAAAAGTAGAAGAAGATACCAAAAAAGAGGAAGAAGAAGGAGAAAATAAAGAAGTAGTAATAGAAGAAGGAGAAGTTAAAGAAGAAGAAAAAGAGTATGATGAAGAAGAAAAAGGAGAAGAAGAAGAGGAAGAAGAAAAACAAGAAGAAGAGAAAGTAGAAGAAGAAGAAAGAGAAAAAAAAGAACAAGAATAAGAGGGGGAAGAAGAGGAGAAAGAAGAAGAAGAAGAAGAGGAAGAATAAGGAGAAGTTGGAGAAGAAGAAGTTGAACATGAAGAAGAGGAAGATGATGAAGACAATAGAAGTTGAAGAAGAAGAAGAGGAGGAAGAGGAAGAAGAAGAAGAAGAGGAGGAAGAGGAAGAAGAAGGAGAAGGAGAAGGAGAAGGAGAAGGAGAAGGAGAAGGAGAAGAAGATGAAGAAGAAGAAGAAAAGTAGAAAAAGGAGAGGAAGAAGAAGAAGCAGTAGTTAAAGAAGTAGAAGTAGTAGTAGTAGTGGAAGAAGAAGATGAAGAAGAAGAAGAAGAGTGAGAAGAAGGAGACAAATAAGAATAAGAATAATAATAATAAGAAGAAGAAGAGGTAGGAGAAGAAGAAGAGGTAGGAGAAGGAGAAGGAGAAGAGGAACAGGTAGAAGAAGAAGAAGACGTTGAAGAATAAAGAGGAGGAGAAGAAGAAAATGAAGAAGAAGAAGAAGTTTAACAA
>JAIUJO010003485.1:22500-25000 GCA_023846275.1 Vanilla planifolia | reverse complement strand
CTTCTTCTTCTTCTTAAACTACTATTACTTCTTCTTCAACTACTACTATTACTACTACTACTACTACTCCTCCTTCTCCCTCTTTGTCTTAAACTTTTTCTTCTTCTCCTACTTCATCTTCATCTTCTTCTTCTTCTTTTTGCTCTTCTTCTTTACTTCTTCTTCTTCTTCTACTTTTTCTATTTCATTCTTTATTCTTCTTCCTCTTCTTTCTCTTCTTCTCCTACTTCATCTTTTTCTTCTTCTACTTCTTTCTCTTCTTTTTCTTATTCTTCTTTCTCTTCTTCTTCTTCTATTTCTTCTTCTTTTCCTACTTCGTCATCATCACGATCATCATCATCTTCTTCTTCTTCTTTTTCTTTTTCATTGTTTTCTTCTTACCTTTCTTCATCAGCATCTTCTTCTTCTTCTTCTTCTTTTTCTTCATCTTATTCTTCTTCTTCTTCTTCTTCTACTTTAACTTTTTCTTCTTCTTCTTCATCTTCTTCTTCTTCTTGTTCTTCTTTTTCTTCTACTACTGTTACCACATCATCTTCTTCTTCTTCTTCTTCTTCTTATTCTTCATCTCCTTTTTCTTCTTCTTCTTTAACTTCTTTTTCTTCTCCTACTTCTTCTTCTTCTTCTTCAACTTCTTCTTCTTCATTATCTTCTTCTCCCTCTTCTTTTTCTTCTTCATCTTATTCATCCCCTTTTTCTTCTTCTTCCTCCTCCTACTTCTTCTTCTTCTTCTTCATCTTCTACTTCTTCTTATTCATCACCTTCCTCTTTCTCTTCATGCTCTTCTTCATCTTGTTCTTCCTTTTCTTCTTCTTGTTCTTATTCTTGTTCTTCATCTTGCTCTTCAGCATCTTCTTCTTCATCTTACTCTTCTTCCTCTTCTTCATCTTCTTCTTCTCCATCTTCTTCTTCTCCTGCTTCTTCTTCTTCTTCTTCTCCTTCTTTTTCTTGTTCTTCTTCTTCTTATTCTTATCCTTTTTTTTCTTCTTCTTCATCTTCTTCTTCTTTGTCTTCTTCTTCTTCTTCTTCTTCTTCTTCTTCTTCGTCTTCTTCTGCTTCTTCTTTTTCTTCTTCTTGTTCTTCTTTTTGTTCTTCATCTTCTACTTCTTCTTCTTCTTCTTCTTAGTCATCTTCTCACTTCTTCTACTTCTTCTTCTTCTTCATCTTCAACTTCTTCTTCGTCTTCCTCCTCTTGTTCTCCTTCTTCTTCTTCTTCTACTACTTCTCCTTCTGCTTGTTCTTCTTATTATTCATCATCTTCTTCCTCTTCTTCTTCTTCTTCTTCTTCATCGTCTCCTTCTTCTTCTCCTTCTCCTTCTTCTTCTTCTTCTCCTTCTTCTTCTTCCTCCTCCTCCTCCTCATCTTCTTTGTCTTCTTCTTTTTCTTCATATTCCTCTTCTTCTTCCTCTTCTTTTTCTTCTTCTTTTTCTTCTTCTTCTTCTTCTTCAACTACTTTTTTTTCTTCTTCTTCTTCTTCACCTTCTTTTTCTTCTCCAACTTCTTCTTCTTCTTCAACAACTTCTTCCCATAATTCTCCTTCTTCCCTTTTTCTTCTTCTTATTCTTGTTCCACTTTCTATTCTTCTTCTTCCTCTCCTTCTTCTTCTTTCTCTTCTTCTTGTTCTTCTTCTTCCCCTTCTTCTTGTTCTTCCTCTTCATGTTATTATTCTTCTTCTCTTTCATCTTCTTCTCCTCCTTCTTCTTCTTCTTTTTATTCTTCTTATTCTTATTCTTCTTCATCTACTTCTTCCTCCTCCTCTTCTTGTTCTTCTTCTTTAACTTCTTCTTCTTCAACTACTATTACTTCTTCTTCAACTACTACTATTACTACTACTACTACTTCTTCTTCTTTGTCTTAAACATTTTCTTCTTCTCCTACTTCATCTTCATCTTCTTCTTCTTCTTCTTTTTGTTCTTTTTCTTTTACTTCTTCTTCTTCTTCTTCTACTTGCTCTACTTCATTCTTTCTTCTTCTTCCTCTTCTTTCTCTTCTTCTCCTTCATCTTTTTCTTCATCTACTTCTTTCTCTTCTTCTTTTTCTTATTCTTCTTTTTCTTCTTCTTCTCCTACTTCATCACCTTCACAATCATCATCATCATCTTCTTTTTCTTCTTCTTCTTCTTCTTCTTCGTTTTCTTCTTACCTTTCTTCATCAGCATCTTCTTCTTCTTCTTCTTCTTTGTTTCCATCAATTTCTTCTTCTTCTTCTTCTTTTTCTTCATCTTCTTCTTCTACTTTAACTTTTTCTTCTTCTTCTTCATCATCTTCTTCTTCTTCTTCTTCTTTTTCTTCTACTACTGCTACCACGTCATCTTCTTCTTCTTCTTCTTCTTCTTCTTCATCTCCTTTTTCTTCTTCTTCTTTAACTTCTTTTTCTTCTCCTACTTCTTCTTCTTCTTCTTCTTCTTCTTCTTTATCTTCCTCTTCCATTTCTACAACCTCTTCTTCTTCTTCCTCTTCTTTTTCTTCTTCATCTTATTCATCCCCTTTTTCTTCTTCTTCTT
>JAIUJO010003485.1:10000-17500 GCA_023846275.1 Vanilla planifolia | reverse complement strand
CTTCTGCTCAGCTCGTCATCTACTTCTTCTACTTTTCCATCTTATTCTTACTACTTCCTCTTCTTCTTCTTCAGCTTCTTCTTCTTCTTCTTATTCTTATTGTTGTTCTTCCTTCTTCTTACTAGTTGTTCTTCTTCTCCTTTCTCTTCTTCTTCCTTTCATCTTCTTATTCTTTTTTCTTCTTCTTCCCGTCTTCTTCTTCTTCTTCTTTTACTTCTCCTTCTTCTTCTTCTTTTCTTCTTCTTCTTATTTTCTTCTTGTTCTTCTTCTTGTTCTTCTTCTTGTTCTTCTTCATTTTCTTCTTAATCTTATTCTTCTTCATCTTCCTTTTATTCTTCTTCATCATCATCATCTTCTTCTTCTTCTTCATTTTCTTCTTCAAATTCCTCATCTTCTTCTTCTTTTTATTCTTCTTCTACTTCATCATCATCTTCTTCTACTTCTTCTTCTTCTTCTTCTCCTTCTTCTTTTCCTTCATTTACTTCTTCCTTTCCTTTTCTTCTCTTCTCTCTTCATCGCCATCATCTTCTTATTCTTTTTCTCCATCTTCTTCTTCTTTCTCCTTCTTCTACTTCTTCTTCTTCTCCTTCTCCTTCTCTATCATTGTCTTCTTCTCTTGCTCTTCTTCTCTTCTCTTCTTCTTCTTCTTCTTCTTCTCTCTTCTTCTTCTTCTTCTTCTTCTTCCTTTCTTCTTCTCCTCTGCCTCCTCTTCCTCCTTCCTTTTTCATCTTCTTAGTCAACATCATCGTCATCAAAATCTTCTTCTTCTTCTTCCTCCTCTTCTTCTTCGTAATCTTGTTCTTCTTGTTCTTCTTCTACTTCCTTCTTCTCCACCTCTTCTTCTTCTTCTACTTCTTTTCTTCTACATCTTCTTTATTCTTCTACTTCTTCCCCTTCTTCTTCTTTTTCCACTTCTTCCTCTTCATTTCCCTTCTTCTTATTCTTCTTCTTCTTTTTCTTCTTCTTCTCCTTCTTCTACTTCTTCTTCTTCTTCTTCTTTTTTGTCTTTTTCTTCTTCTTCTCCTTCCTTCTTCTTCTTCTTCTTCTTCTTCTTCTTCTTCCTCCCCTTCCTTCTTTTATTGTACTTCTTCTTCTAATTCTTCTTCTGCTCCTTCGCCTTCTTCTTCCTTTCTTCTCCTTTTTTCTTCTTGTTCTTCTTCTTCTTCTTCTTTTTCTTCTTTCACTTCTTTTTCTTCTTCTCCTTCTTCTTCTTCTTCTTCTTCTTCTTCTCTTCTCCTTCTTCTTCTACTTTTTCTACTGCAACTACTAACTAATACTACTTCTTCTTCCTCTTACATCTTCTTCTTCTTCTTTTTCTTACTCTTCTTCTTGTTCTTCCTCCTCCTCTCCTCACTTCTTCTTCTTCTTCTTCCTTTATTTCCTCCTCCTCTCTCCTCCTCTTCCCTTCTTCTTCTTCCCTCTTCTTGTTCTTCTTCTCCTTTCTCTTTTCTACTTCTACTTCTTGTTGTTCTTCTTCTTCTTCATGATCATCTTCTTCTTTAACTTCTTCTTTCTACTTCCTCTTTTTCTCCACCTCTTCTACTTCTTCTTCCTTCTCTTCTTCTTCTTCTTCTTCTTCTTAATCTTCTTATTCTTCTTTTTTTTTCATCATCATCATCATCTCTTCTTCTTCTTCTTCTTTATTCTTATTCTTCTTCTTCTTCTTCTTCCTTTTCTTCCTCTTATTTGCCTTCATCCTACTTCTTGTTGTTCTTCTTCTTCTTCGTTTTCTCCAACTTCTTCTTCCTTCCCTCTTCTGCTTCTTCTTCTTCTTCTTCTTCTTCTTCTTCTTCTAATTCTTGCCCTTCTTCTTCTTCTTCCTCTTATTTCTTCTACTTATTCTTCTTCTTCTATTTCTTCTTCTTCTTCCTGGCCTTCTTCTTCTTCGTCATCTTCTTCTTCTTCTTCTCCTTCTTTTGTTACTTCTCCTTCTTCTTGTTCTTCTCGTCTCATCTCTTCTTCTCCTCTTCTTCTTCTTCTTCTTCTTCTTTCTTCTTCTACTTATTTTCTTATTCTTCTTTGTGTTCTACTTTTTCTTCGTCCTTCTTCTTCTTATTCTTCTTCTTCAAATTCCTCTTCTTTTCTTCTTCTTCTTCCTCTCCTCCCTCCTCCTCATCTTCATCTTCTACATCTTCTACTTCTTCTTGTTCTAGTTCTTGTTCTTCTTCTTCTCTACTTCTTCTTCATTGTCTTATTCATCTTGTTCTTTTTCTTCTTCTTACTCTTCTTCATCTTCCTCTAACTTCTTCTTCTACTTCTTCTTCTTCTTTTCTTCTTCTTCTTCTCCTTCCTTTTCTCCAACTTCTTCATCTTCATCCTCTTCTTCTCTTCTTCTTCTACTTCTTCTACTTCTTCCCCTCCTTCCTCTTATTCCTCTTATTTCTTCTACTTCTTCATCATTTTTCTACTTCTTCATCTTTTTCTTCTTCTTGTTCTTCCCCTTCTTCCTCCTCTTATTTATTTTTCTTGTTCTTCTTCTTCTACTTTCTTTTCTTCTTGATCTTCTTCCTTTTCTCCAACTTCTTCGCCTTCATCCTCTTCTTCTTCTTCTTCTTCTTCTTCTTCTTCCTACCCTTCTTCTTCATAGACATCTTATATCTTTTACTTCTTAATCTCTTTCTACTTATTCTTCTTGTTCTTGTTCTTCCTCTTCCCTTTTTCTTCTTCTTCTTCTTCTTTTTCATCTTCTTCCTCTTCTTCTTCTTCTTCTTCTCCCTCCTTCTTTTTCTTTTTTCTTCTTCTTCTTCTTGTTCCTTCTTCTTCTTCTTCTTGTCCATCTACTTCTTCCTCCTCCTCCTCCTCTTCTTCATCATCATCATCTTCTTCTTCTTCTACTTCTTTTGCCTTCTTCCTCTTCCTCTTCTTCTTCTTCTTCTTCTTAGTTTCGTCACCTACTTCTTCTTCTACTTCTCCATCTTCTTCTTCTTCATCTTCTTCTTCTTATTCTTATTCTTCTTTTTTTCATTTTCTTCTTCAATTTTCTTCTTCTACTTCTTCTTCTCTTCCTTCTTCTTCTTCTTCCTCTCATTCTTCTCCTTTTTCTTCTTCTTCTTCTTCTTCTTCTTCTTCTTATTCTTCTCCTTCTTCTTCTCCTTCGTCATCATCTTCTTTGTCTTATTTTCTTCTTGCACGTCTTCTTATTCTTCTTTGTCTTGTCCTTATTCCTATTCTTCTTCATCTTCCCCTTATTCTTCTTCGTCATCTGCTTCTACTTCTTCTTCTTCTCCTTCTCATTTTTTCTCCATCTTCCTTCTTCTTGTTAATGTTCTTCTTCTTTTTCTTTTTCTTCTTCTTCTTCTTCTTCATCATCTTCTTCTTCTTCAAATTCGTCTTCTTCTTTTTCTCTTTCTTCCTCTTCTATTTCTTCTTCTTCTTCTTCTTCTTCTTTCTTCTTCTTCCTCTTCTTCCACTTCTTCTCCTTCTTCTTCTTCCTTCCTCTACTTCTTCCTTTTCTTCTACTTCTTCTTCTTCTTCTTCTTCATTGCAATCTTCTTCTTGTTTTCCTCCATCTTTTTCTTCTTCTTCTTCTTCTTCTTCTCTTCTTCTTCTTCTTTCTCTTCTTCTTTTTCTTCTTCTTTTTATTCTCCTTCTCCTTCTCTATCTTTGTCTTCTTCTTCTTCCTTTCTTCTTCTTCTTCTACTACTACTTCTTCTCTCCCTCTTCCTTTGCTTCTTCTTGGTTGAAATCATCATCATCATCACCTTCTTCTTCTTCTTCTCCATCTTGTACTTCTTCTTCTTCTTCTTCTTCCACTTCTTCTTCTTGTTGTTGTTCTTCTTCTTCTTTTCATCTTAATTTTCTTCTTCTTCTTCCTGTTCTTCCTCTTCTTCTTTCTTCTTCTTCTTCTTCTTCCACTTCTTCCTCTTCATTTCCTTCTACTTATTCTTCTTCTTCTTTTTCATCTCCTTCTCTTTCTTCTACTCTTCTTCTTCTTCTTCTTCTTCTTTCTCCTACTTCTTCTTTTTCTTCTTGTTTTGCTTCTTCTTCTTCCTCCTTTTTCTTCTACTACTACTACTTCTTCTTCTTCTTCTACTACTACTACTATTACTTCTCCTTACTTTCTTCTTCTTCTTCTTCTAACTTCTTCTTCTCTTTTTCTTCTTCTTCTATGGTTTCCTTCCTCTTCTTGCTCTTCGTCCAGTTCTACTTTTTCTTCTTCTTCATCATTATCATCTTCTTCTTTAACTTTTCTTCTTGCACTTCTTCTTTTTCTTCTATTCTTATCCTTCTTCTTCCTTCTTCTTCTTCTTCTTCTTCATGATCTTCTTTTACTACTTATTATTCTTCTTCTTCTTCTTTATCTTCTTCTTTTTCTTCTTCTTTTACATCTTCTTATTCTTCTTCTGCTCTTCTTCTTCATCATCTTCTCTTCTTCTTCAAATTCTTCATCTCTTCTCCAACTTCTACTTCCTCTTTTTGTTTTTGTTGTTCTCTTGTTCTTGTTCTTCTCCTTCTTCTTCCTCTTCTTTTGCTTCTTCCACATACTTCTTCCTTTTTCTTCTTCTTCCTCTTCTTCTTCTTCTTCTGCTTCATCTTCTCTCTTCTTCTTGTACTAGTTCTTCCTCTTCTTCTTCTTCTTCCTCTTCTTCTTCTTATTCTTTTTGTTCTTCTTCGTCTTCTCCTTTTTTCCTCTCCTACTTCTTCTTTCCTCTTCTTCTTCTTCTTCTTCTTCTTCTTTTCTTTGTCTTCTTTGTCTTCCCCTTATTATTCTTCTTCTTTTTCCCCATATTTTTCTTTTTTCTTTTTCTTCTTCTTCTTCTTCTTCTTTTCTTCTTCTCTCCCCCTTCCCCTTCCCCATCTTCCTCTTCTTCTTCTCCTTCCCATTCATCTTCTTCGCCTCTCTTCTTCTTTCTTGCTCTTACTTTTATTTTCTTCTTGTTCTTCTTCCTTCTCCTTCTTCTTCTCCTCATCTTCTACATCTTCTTCTTCTTCTACTACTACGACCTTTTTCAACTTCTCCTTCTTCATTGCCTTATTCTTCTTCTCCTACTTCTTCTTCTTCTCCTTCTTCTTCTCATCTTCTTCTTCTTCTTCCACTTCCTCTGCCTCTTCCTCTTCCTCTTCTTCTTCTTCCTCTTCTTCTTCGTCTTCTTCTTCATCTTCTTCTTCTTCTTGTTCCACTTCTTCTTCTTCGTGTTCCTCTTCTTCTTCTTCATCCCCTTCTTCTTTATCTCTTCACCTTCTACTTCTCCTTCGTTTTCTTCTTCTTTTTACTACTACTACTAATTTTTCGTCTTCCTCTTATTTCTGCTCCATCTTCTTGTTCTTCCTCTTCTGGTTCTTCTTCTTGTTCTCTTTCTTCTACTTTTTACTGCCTCTTCTTCTTCTTCATCATCTTTTTCTTCTTATTCTTCTCTTCTTCTTTTTCTTCTTCATCATCATCTTCTTCACCTTCTTCTTCTTAATCTTTCCTTCCCCTTCTTCTACTATTTCTTTTTCCTCCTCTTCTTTTTCTTTTACTTCTACTTCTTATTTTTCTTCTTTTTCATCTTCTTCGCCTTCTACTTCTTCTTCTTCTTCTCCTCCTTCTTCTTCTTCTCTTTCTTATCCTTCTTCTTCTCTATTTCTTCTTCTTTTCTTCTTCTTCTTCTTCTTCTTCTTCTTCTTCATATTCTTCTTCTTCCAAGACTTCTTCTTCTTCCTTTCTTCCACTTCTTCTTCTTCTTCATGTTCTTCTTCTTCTTCTTCTTCTTCTCTCTTTCTTATTCTTCTTCTTCCTCTTCCTCTTCTTGCACTTCTTCTTCTTCGTCTTCTTCTTCTCATTATTCTTCTTCATCTCTTCCTCATTTTTCTTCTTCATTTTCTTACCCTTCTACTTCTTCATAATCATCATCATCGCCTTCTTCTTCTTCTTCTTCTTCATCTTCTTCTACTTTTTCATCTTCCTCTGACTTCTTCTTCCTCTTCTTAATAATCATCTTCTTCTTCTTCTTTTTCTTCTTCTTGTTCTTTCGTTCTTCTCCAACTTCATCCTCTTCATCCTCTTCTTCTTCTTCTTCTTCTTGTTCCACTTCTTCTTCTTATTCCTCTTATTTCTTATATTTCTTCTTTTTCTACTTCTTCTTCTTCTTCTTCTTCCTCTTCTCATTCTTTTTCTTCTCCTTCTTCTTCTTCTTCTTCATCTTCTTCTTACTCAGCCACTTTTTATTCTATTTCTCCTTTAGGTTCTTTTTCATGTTCTTCAACAACTTCTTCCTTTTCCTCTTCTTCTTCTACATCTTCTTCTTCTTCTTCTTCTTCTTCTTCTACTTCTTCCTCTTCTTCTTTGTCTTCTTCTTCGTCTTCTTCCTGTTCTTCTTCTTCTTCCACTTCTTCTTCTTCTTCCTCTTCTTCTTCTTCTTCCTCCTTCCTCTTCTTCCTCTTCGTCTTCTTCTTCTTCTTGTTCTTCTTCTTCTTCTTGTTCTTCTTCTTCTTCTTCTTCTTCCTCTTCTTCTTCCTCTTCTTCTTCGTCTTCTTCTTCTTCTTCTTCTTCTTCTTCTTCTCCTTCCTCTTCTTCTTCTTCCTCCTCTTCCCCCTCCTGCACCTCCTCTTTGTTTTCTTCTTCTTCTTCTTCGTCTTCTTCATCTTCTTCTACTTCTTCTTCTTCTTCTTCTAATTCTTCTTCTTCTTCTTCTTTTACATGTTCTTCTTCTTCTTCTTCTTCTTCCACTTCTTCTCCTTCTTCTTCTTCCTCCTCTACTTCTTGTTGTTGTTCTTCTTCTACTACTCCTTCTTCTTCTTCTTCTAGTTCTTGTTTTTCATCATCATCTTCTTCATCTTCTTCTTCTTCTTCTTCTTTTACTTCTTGTTCTTCTTCTTCATCTTCATCACCTTCTTCTTCTTCTCCTTCTTCTACTTCTTTTGCTTATTCTTCTTCTTCGACTTCTTCCACTTATTCTTCTTCTTCTTCTTCTTGTCCTCCTCCTCCTCCTTCTTCCTCTTCTTCTTCTTTTTCTTCTTCTTCTTCTTCATCTTCATCTTGTTCTTCTTCTTCTTCTTGTTCTTCTTATTCTTCTTCTTCTTCTTATTCTTCTTCTTCTTCTTCTTCTTCTTCTTCCCCTTTTGGTTCTTTCTCTTGTTCCTCTTCTTCTTCTTCTTCTTCCTCCTCTTACTTTATCATGATCATCATCATCATCATCATCATCTTCTTCTTCTTCATTATCTTCTTCTTCTTCTTCTTCTTCTTCTACTTCTTCATTATCTTTTGTTTCTTCTACTTCTTGTTCTTCTTCCTCTTCTTCTTCTTAATCTTCTTCTTCTCATGATTCTTCTTCTTCACCTTTTTTTCTTCTTCTTTTTCTTCTTTTTGTTTTTCTTCTTCTTATTCCTCTTACTTCGTCATCATCATCATCATGTTCTTCTTCTTCTTCTTTTGATTTTTCTTCTTCCTCTTCTTCTTCTTCTTCGTCTTCATTTACTTCTGATTCTTCTTCGTCTTCTTCACCTTCTTCTTCTTCTCCTAGTTCTTCTTCTGCTTCTTCTTCTTGTTCTACTTGTTCCACTTCTTCTTCTTCTTCTTCT
>JAIUJO010003485.1:0-2500 GCA_023846275.1 Vanilla planifolia | reverse complement strand
TTCCCTTTGATGTAATCATCAATTGATGTCATAATATGGTACTAATATCAAATGTAACAATATTTTGAAACATGAACACATTGCATCTCAATGCAAGATTAAAAGCGATATTCACTTCAAGATTGAAGATATATTTAGATAAGAAGAGATTGTTTAAATACAATTTCTATTGGGACAGATCAATCTAAAAGATTTTAGGTCGTAAAATCTAATAGGTGGTTAACATTCACAACCTTTCCTTCCATCCAAGACTAGAGAGGCTATGTGGAATTTTCATAGTTATTGCTTAAGGAATATTATTAGTCTCTCTTATCTATTCATCCATTTGAAGTACTATGATGGTGTTCAAGTTACACTTAATATGATGGTGTTTAAGTAATATGATTAGTCCAAGGTTTTTAGCATAATCTTCATAGCATTAAACAATTATGTGACTTTATGTTCTACATTATTTTTAATTTTAAAGAATTTATTATTAGTTAAAATAACCAACTCATCAATGTATCGCTAAGAAATTATAATACTCATGTGCTACATTTCAAAATTATTAAAACAAGTTGATTAGAATGTCATACATCATGAGTGAATAGTGTTGATTTGTGGCATAGGTTATTATGCCATCTTAGCTTATTAATAATTAAGAAAATCAGAAAGTATTATTTTATTAGGTGCCTACCATGTCCTTGTTGGAATGATGAGTATATTTGTATGCATTAAAAATGAGTAAGACAACACAAAACCTCAACTTAATTGATAAAGGATGTGATTACTAGATGATAATTGGAGTTGATGCACTTATAATTATTTGAAACCTATTCATCTTCATAATCTTGGATGAACAAAATATAGTTTTATAATAATTGATAAGTATTCCTGAATTCCTTTTATGTTGTTCAATAACAAGAAAAGTGGCATATTAATAGCTTACATAATTAGCAATAGATTGTAAGAGCAACATAACTTATCCTTGCATTTATTACATGTGACCAAGTAGAAGAATTTAAAAGCAATTATTTATAGAATCTAAAAGTTTCTCATCATCTAGAATGCCAAAAAAAAAAGAGGTAGGAGAGATAGGAAATAGAATATTAAATGACATGGTAAAGTGGTAGAGTTCTTATAAAACCTTTCTTTTATATTTTCCCTTATGAATTATTATATCATAAAAATCTAAAGCTATCACAGTTGCTCATTTTTTTAAATGCTTATTTTTTATTAAATGGTAAAAGAATTATAGAAGCTTGATTCTATGTCTAATGATGCAATTTTCATGGGATGCTTCATGAATATCAAGTCATATAGAGTACTGAATAAGAGAACTAAAGTTATATAGTAAACTGTTCAAGTGAGGTTTTAGGAGTCTCTTTGTAGTTCATATTGTAGTCAAATGCTATTTGATAAAATTAAGAAGCTTAATGAAGTAAGTGTTGATGATGAACTAATAGATAACAAAATTAAAGGGGACATTATATAAGGACTTGATTGAGAAAATTTAAGAGAATAAGCAGACCATGAATGTGAAGATGTATAAAGGGATTATTTGTTAATTTTTTTTACCTTAAACCTACTAATTTTTCAAGATTTGTGTTTAGTATAGAATTGTGTGCAAGATTTTAAGACTATTAAAAGAAATCCCATGTTCAAGCTATGAAGAAAACTTTTAAATGTCCTACTGAAACCATAACTTTATGCTTATAATATACTAGATATGAAATGGGTTTTGACTTACCTAGACTTATGTTCATTTTGCTCGAAGTATGACTGAAAAAAAGAGAGTTCGTCTATTACATTTTTAGTTTCATCAAAACACACTAATTTTATTGGCTTGAAATAAGAGAAATTTTTTTCCAATTTGTAATTGAAATAAAAAACATATTAGTTAATACTTGTGCAACTCAAGTTCCTTGGATTACAAAAAAAATTTTGAGATTATCACTTACAATTCACCGTTGTACAGGTCTATTGCGACATTGCTAGTGTTATAGGCTCGTAAAAGGATCTAGCTCAACATTCCTACACAAAAACAACACTAAGGACAACATCAACTGAGATATTGTAGAAAAGAAAAAAAATACTCTAGGTTTTCTACCCAGTGCTCAGTTCATAGAAATCCTTGGGAAACCATTACATTTAACACACTCTCATGAATTTGACTAACCATTAGAATTCAGAACCCATTGCTTTATTACTAAAGTTTGTCCAAAATTTTATTGTATTATTGCTGCACATCTTTTCAACTATTTGCATACATTCATGTGTAGATTATTGGCATAGTTTTCAATTTAGTAAAGTTTATAAAAACATTAGCTAGGGCAAATTGATGGCCCTATGCCTTATGAGGTTCAATTAGAATACAACCAAGTAAATTCTTTTCCAATCATTTATTGAAGATGTTGTTAATCTATAATAAATTCTTAATGAATGGAAATAAAAAAGGTAAACAATATGTAATGGAAGTTAAGTTATTTGTAGCATTGTTGAGCAACATCACCAAGCCTCC
>JAIUJO010003596.1:22500-25000 GCA_023846275.1 Vanilla planifolia | reverse complement strand
AGAAGTAGAAGAAGAAAAAGAAAAAGAAGAAGAAAGAGAAGAAGAAGAACAAGAAGAACAAGAAGAAAAATAAGGAGAAGAAGAAGAAGTAGTAGTAGTAGAGGAAGAAGTAAAAGAAGAAGAAGAGAAGAAGTAGAAGATGAAGAAGAAGAAGAATAAGAAGAAGAAAAAGAAGGTGAGGAAGAAGAAGGAGAAGAAGAAGAAGAGGAAAAAAAGTAGAAGTGGAAGAAGTAGAAAAAGAAGACATAGAAGAAGAACAAGAGGAAGAAGAGGAAGAAAAGAAGAAGAAAAAGAAGTAGTAGAAGAGAAGAATGAAGAAGAAGAAGAAAAAGTAAAAGAAGAAGAAGAAAGAAGAAGAAGACGTTGAAGAAGAGGAAGTAGAAGAAGACGAAGAAGATGAAGAAGTAGATGACCAAGAAGAAGAAGAAGAAGAAGAAGAAGAAAAGGAAGAAGAAGAAGAAGTAGACGAAAAATAAAAGATGAAAAGTTGATGAAGAAAAAGAAGAAGAAGAAGAGAAAGAAGAGAAATAATAATAATAAGAAGATCAAGATGGAGAATAAGAAGAAGAATAAAAAGAAGGAGAAGAAATAGAAGAAGAAGAACAAAAAGAATATGAAGAGGAGGAAGATGAAGAAGAAGAAGAAGAAGAAAAAGGCAAAGAAGAAGAATAAGAAGAAGAAGAAGAAGAAGGAGAACAAGAAGAAAAAGATGATGATGATGAAGAAGAAGACGAAGAAAAACAAGAGGAAGAAGAAGAAGATGAAGAACACAAACAAGAAGAAGAAGAAGAAGAAGTAGAAGAAGAAGACAAAGAAGAAGAAAACGAAGGAGAAAAAGAAGAAGATTATGAAGAAGAAGTAGAAATCGAAGTAGCAAAAAAAGGAAGAAGTAGAAGTAGAAGAAGAAGAGGAAGCCGAAGAAGAAGAAGAAGAAGAAGAAGAAAAAGAAGAAGATGAAGACGAAGAAGACGAAGAAGACGAAGAAGAAGAAGAAGAAGAAGAAGAAGAAGAAGAAAGAGAAAAGAAGAAGATGAAGAGAAAGAAGAAGAAGAGACAGTGGGGAAGAAGAAGAAGAAGAAGAAGAAGAAGAAAAAGAAGGAGAAGAAGTAGATAAGAAGATGTCGAGGACAAAGACAAAGAAAAAGAGGAGGAGGAGGAAGAAGAAGAAGAAGAAGAGAAGAATGAGAAGAAATGAAGAAGAAGAACATAAGAACGAGAAGAAAAGAAGAAGCAAGAAGAAGACAGAAGAAGAAGAAGATGAAGATAAAGAAGAAGTAGAAGAAATCAGAAGAAGAAAGAAAAAGTTGAAGTAGGAGAAGAAGTAGGAGCAGCAGTTATAGTAGAAGAAGAAGATGATGATGATGAAGATGACAAAGTAGAAGACGAAAAATAATAATAATGAGAAGAAGATGAAAAATAAGAAGAAGAAAAAGAAGAAGAAGTAGAAGAAGAAGAAGAAGAAGTAGAAGAAAAAAAAGAATAAGAAGAAAAATAATAATTATTATTATAATAATAATAATAATAATAATAATAATATAATAACAACAGTGATATTAACTATAATAATAATAATAATGATAACAAGAAGTAGAACAACAAGAAGAAGAAGAATAAGAAGTAGAAGAAGAAAAAGAAGAATAAGATGAAGAAAAAGAAGATGAAGTAAAGGAAGAAGAAGTAGAAGAGAAAGAAGAAGAAGAAGATAAAGAAGTAGAAGAAGAAGAAGAAAAAGAAGAAGAAGAAGAAACAGAAGAAGAGGTGGAAGAAGAGGAAGAAGTCAAAAAATAAGAAGAAGAAATAGAAGAAAAAGAAGACAAAGAAGAAGTAGAAGAAGAAGAACACAAAGAAGTAGAAGAAGAAGAAGAAGAAGAAGAATAAGAAGAAGAAGAAGAAGAAGAAGAAGAAGAAGGAGTAGAAGAAGAAGAAGAAGAAGAAGAAGAAGAATAAGAAGAAAAAGAAGAAGAAGAAGAAGAAGAAGAAAAATAAGAGGAATAAGAAGAAGAAAATGATGAGGAGGAAGAAGTAGAAGAAGAAGAAGACAAAGACGAAGAAGAAGAAGAATAAAAAGAAGAAGAAGAAGAAGAAGAAGAAGAAGAAGGAGAAGTGAATGAAGAAGAAGAAGATGAAGATGAAGAAGAAGAAGGGGGAGAAGAAGAAGATGATGATGAAGAAGTGGAAATGAAGAAGAAGAACAAGAAGATGATGATGATAATGATGATAATGATGATAATGATGAAAATGAAGAAGAAGAAGAAGAATTAGTGGAAGAAGAAGAAGAAGAAGAAGAGGAAGATGAAGAAGAAAAAGAAGAAGAAGATGAGGAAAAGAAGAAAGAGAAGAAGAAGAAGAAGAAGAAGAAAAAGAAAAAGAAGACGAAAAAAAGAAGATGTAGAGGTAGAAGAAGAAGGCGATGAAGAAGAAGAAGAGGAGGAGGAGGAAGAGGAGAAGAAGAAAAAGGAAAGAGAAGAAAAGAAGAACAGGTAGAGGAAGAAGAAGAAGA
>JAIUJO010003596.1:15000-17500 GCA_023846275.1 Vanilla planifolia | reverse complement strand
GAAAAACAAGAGGAAGAAGAAGAAGATGAAGAACACAAACAAGAAGAAGAAGAAGAAGAAGAAGTAGAAGAAGAAGACAAAGAAGAAGAAAAAGAAGGAGAAAAAGAAGAAGAATAAGATGAAGAAGTAGAAGGCGAAGTAGCAGAAAAAGGAAGAAGTAGAAGAAGAAGAAGAAGAGGAAGCCGAAGAAGAAGAAGAAGAAGAAGAAAAAGAAGAAGATGAAGACGAAGAAGACGAAGAAGACGATGAAGAAGAAGAAGAAGAAGAAGGAGAAAAAGAAGAAGAAGAAGAGAAAGAAGAAGAAGAGGTAGTGGAGAAGAAGAAGAAGAAGAAGAAGTAGATGAAGAAGATGTCGAGGACAAATACAAAGAAAAGAGGAGGAGGAGGAGGAAGAAGAAGAAGAAGAGAAGAATGAGAAGAAATAAAGAAGAAGAACAGAAGAACGAGAAGAAAAGAAGAAGAAGAAGAAGAAGAAGAAGATGAAGATGAAGATGAAGAAGAAGAAGAAGCAGAAGAAATAAGAAGAAAGAAAAATTTTAAGAAGTAGAAGCAGCAGTTATAGTAGAAGAAGAAGATGATGATGATGAAGATGAAGAAGTAGAAAACGAAAAATAATAATAATGAGAAGAAGATGAAAAATAAGAAAAAGAAGAAGAAGTAGAAAAAGAAGAAGAAGAAGAAGTAGAGAAGAAGAAGAAAAAGAATAATAATAATAATAATAATAATAATGATGATAACAATAATAGTAATAACAATAGTGATATTAATGATAATAATAATAATAATAACAAGAAGTAGAAGAACAAGAAGAATAACAAGAAAAAGAATAAGAAGTAGAAAAAGAAAAAGAAGAAGAAGACGAAGAAAAAGAAGATGAAGTAAAGGAAGAAGAAGTAGAAGAGGAAGAAGAATAAGAAGATAAAGAAGTAGAAGAAGAAGATGAAGAAGAACAAGAAGCAGAAGAAGAGGTAGAAGAAGAGGAAGAAGTCAAAAAATAAGAGGAAGAAAAAGAAGAAAAAGATGACGAAGAAGAAGTAGAAGAAGAAGAACAAGAAGAAGAAGAAGAAGAATAAGAAGAAGAATAAGCAGAAGAAGAAGAAGAAGAAGAAGAATAAGCAGAAGAAGAAGAAGAAGAAGAAGAAGAAGAAGAATAATAAGAATAAGAAAAAGAAGAAGAAGAAGAAGAAGAAGAAGAAAAAGAGGAATAAAAAGAACAAAATGATTAGGAGGAAGAAGTAGAAGAAGAAGAAGACAAAGGCGAAGAAGAAGAAGAATAAAAAGAAGAAGAAAAAGAAGAAGAAGAAGAAGAAGAAGAAGAAGTGAATGAAGAAGATGAAGAAGAAGAAGAGGGAGAAGAAGAAGATGATAATGAAGAAGAGGAAAATGAAGAAGAAGAAGATGAAGAAAACAAAGAAGAAGAAGAAGATGATGATGATAATGATGGTAATGATGAAAATGAAGAAGAAGAAGAAGAAGAATTAGTGGAAGAAGAAGAAGAAGAAGAGGAAGATGAAGAAGAAAAAGAAAGAAGATGATGAAGGAAAAGAAGAAAGAGAAGAAGAAGAAGAAGAAGAAGAAGAAAAAGAAAAAGAAGACGAAGAAAAAGAAGAAGTAGAAGTGGAAGAAGAAGAAGATGATGAAGAGAAGAATAGGAGGAGGAAGGGGAAGAAGAAGAAAAAGGAAAGGAGAAGAAAAGAAGAACAGGTAGAGGAAGAAGAAGAAGAAGAAGACAAAGACGAAGAAGAAGAAGAAGAAGAAGAAGAAGAAGAGAAGAAGATGGAGAAGAAGAAGAAGTGATAGGAGAAGAAAAAAAAGAAGATGTAGAAGAAGAAGAAGAAGAAGAAGAAGAAGAAGAAGAAGTAAAAGAAGAAGTAGAAGAAGAAGAAGATGATGAAGAAGAAGAAGAAGGAGATGAAGATGAAGAAGAAGAAGTAGAAGAAAGAGAGAAGAAGAAGAAAAATAAGAAGAAGAAGAAGAAGAAAGAAAAATAAAAAGAAGAAGAAGAAGAAGAACAAGTGGTTGTAGTAGTAGTAGTGGAAGAAGTAGAGAAGAAGTAGAAGAATAAGAAGAAGATGATGAAAAGAAGAAGAAGAAGAAAAAGTAAAAGAGGAAGAAGAAAAAGGGGAAGAAGAACAAGAAGAACAAGAAGAAGAAGAAGAAGAAGAAGAAGAAGATGAAGAAGAAGAAGAAGAAGAAGAAGAAGTAAAAGTAGAATAAAGAAGAAGTAAAGGAAGAGAAGTAGAAGTATGAGAAGAAAATGAAGAAGAAGAAGAAGAACAAATTCAAGAAGAGGAAGAAGAAGAAGAAGAAGAAGGAGGAGGAGAAGAAGAAGTAAGAACAAGAAAAAGAAGAAGAGGAAGACAAAGAAATGATGAGGATGAAGTAGAAGAAGAAGAAGAAGAAGAAGAACAAGAAATAGACACAGAAGAAGAAGCAGAAGAAGAATAGGAAGAAGAAGAAGAAGGAGATCAAGTAGAAGAGGAAGAAGAAATGAAGAAGA
>JAIUJO010003596.1:0-5000 GCA_023846275.1 Vanilla planifolia | reverse complement strand
AGAAGTTGATGAAGAAGAAGAAGAAGAAGAAGAAGAAGAAGAGAAAGAATATAAAGAAGAAGAAGATGAAGAAGAAGAAGAAGAAGAAAAAGCAAAAGAAGAAGAAGAAGAAGAAGAAGAAAAAGAAAAAGAACAAGTAGAAAAAGAAGAAGAAGAAAAAGAATAAAAAGAAAAGGTTGAAATAGAAGAAGTAAAAGAAGAAGAAGAAGAAGGGGAAGAAAAGTAGAAGAAGAAGAAGAAGAAGAAGAAGAAGAAAAAGATGAAGTAGAAGAAGAAGAAGAAGAAAAAAAAGAACGAGTAAAAGAAGAAGTAGAAGAAGAAGAAAAAGAAAAGGTTGAAATAGAAGAAGTATAAGAAGAAGAAGAAGAAAGGAAAGAAAAAGAAGAAAAAGAAGAAGAAGAAGAGGAAGTAGAAAAGAAGGAAGAAGAAGAATGAGAAAAAGTAGAAGTGGAAGAAAAAGAAGAACAAGAGGAAGATGAAGAAGAAGTAGTGGAGGAAGAAGAAATAAAAGAAGAATAAGAAGAGGAAGAAGAAGAAGAAGAAGAAGAGGAAGAAGAACAAGAAGAAGAAGAAAGAGAAGAAGAAGAAGAAGAAGAAGAAGAAGAAGATAAAGATGAAGAAGAAGAAGAAGAAGAAGAAGAAGAAGAAGAAGAAGAAGAAGAAATAAGAAGAAGAAAGAAAAGGTTTAAGTAGGAGAAGTAGAAGCAGCAGTTATAGTAGAAGAAGAAGATGATGATGATGAAGAAGAAGAAGTACAAGACGAAAAATAATAATAATGAGAAGAAGATGAAAAATAAGAAGAAGAAGAAGAAGAAGTAGAAGAAGAAGATGAAAAAGAATAATAATAATAATAATAATAATAATAATAACAATAGTGATATTAACAATAATAATAATAAGGATAACAAGAAGTAGAAGAATAAGAAGTAGAAGAAGAAAAAGGAGAAGAAGATGAAGAAAAAGAAGATGAAGTAGAGGAAGAAGAAGAAGAAGATAAAGAAGTAGAAAAAGAAGAAGAAGAAGAAGAAGCAAAAGATAGGTAGAAGAAGAGGAAGAAGTCAAAAAATAAGAGGAAGAAATAGAAGAAAAAGAAGACGAAGAAGAAGTAGAAGAAGAAGAACACGAAGAAGAAGAAGAAGAAGAAGAAAAAGAAGAAGAAGAATAAGAAGAAGAAGAAGAAGAAGAAGAAGTAGAAGAAGAAGTAGAAGAAGAAGAAGAAGAAGAAGAAGAAGAAGAAGAATAAGAAGAAAAAGAAGAAGAAGAAGAAGAAGAAGAAAAATAAGAGGAATAAGAAGAAGAAAATTATGAGGAGGAAGAAGTAGAAGAAGAAGAAGAAGAAGAAGAAAAAATAAAAAGAAGAAGAAGAAGAAGAAGAAGAAGAAGAAGAAGAAGAAGAAGTGAATGAAGAAGAAGAAGAAGAAGAAGAAGAAGAAGTGAATGAAGAAGAAGAAGAAGAAGAAGAAGAATTGAATAAAGAAGAAGAAGAAGAAGAAGAGGGAGAAGAAGAACATGATGATGAAGAAGAGGAAAATGAAGAAGAAGAAGAAGAAGATGAAGAAAACAAAGAAGAAGAAGAAGAAGATGATGATGATAATGATGAAAATGAAGAAGAAGAAGAAGAAGAATTAGTGGAAGAAGAAGAAGAAGAAGAAGATGAAGGAAAAGAAGAAAGAAAAGAAGAAGAAGAAGAAGAAGAAAAAGAAAAAGAAGACGATGAAAAAGAAGAAGTAGAAGTAGAAGAGGAAGAAGACAATGAAGAAGAAGAAGAGGAGGAGGAGGAAGAGGAAGAAGAAAAAGGAAAGGAGAAGAAATGAAGAACATGGAGAGGAAGAAGAAAAAGAAGAAGATGATGAAGAAGAAGAAGACGAAGACGAAGAAGAAGAAGAAGAAGAAGAAGAAGAAGAAGAAGAAGAAAAAGAAGAGAAGAAGATGGAGAAGAAGAAATTAAGTAGGAGAAGAAGAAAAAGAAGAAGAAGATGAAGAAAGAAGAAGTAATAGAAGAAGAAGTACAAGTAGAAGAAGAAGAAGAAGGAAAACAAGATGATGAAGTAGAAGAAGAAGGAGAAAAGGAATAAGAGAAGAAGATGAAAAGAAGGTGAAGAAGAAGAAGAAGAAGAAGAAAAAGAAGAAGAGAAGAAGAAGAAAAACAAGAATAAGGCAAAGAAGAAGAATAAGAGAAAGAAGTAGACAAAGAAGAAAAAGTGGAAGTAGAAGAAAAGGAAAAGAATAATAAGAAGAATAAGAAGAAGAAGAAGAACAAGAAGAAGAAGAACGAGAAGAAAAAGACAAAAAAGAAGAAAAAGAAGAAGAAAAAGAAGAAGAATAAGAAGAAGAGGAAGAAGAAGAAGAAGAACAAGAAGAAGTAGAAGAAGACAAAAAAGAAGAAAAGAAGAAGAGGTAGAGGAAGAAGAAGAAGAAGAAGATGAAGAAGAAGTAGAAGAAGACGAAGAAGAAGAAGAAAAAGATGACAAATAAGAAGAAGAAGAAGAAGAAGAAGAAGAGAAGAAGATGGAGAAGAAGAAATGAAGTAGGAGAAGAAGAAGAAGAAGACGAAGAAAGAAGAAGTAGAAGAAGAAGAAGTACAAGTAGAAGAAGAAGAAGTAGAATAAGATGAAGAAGAAGAAGAATAAGGAGAAAAATAATAAGAAGAAGAAGATGAAAAGAAGGTGGAGAAGAAGAAGAAGAAGAAGAAAAAGAAGAAGAGAAGAAGAAGAAGAACAAGAAGAAGAACAAGAACAAGAATAAGAAGAAGAATAAGAAGAAGAAGAAGACAAATAAGAAGAAGTTGAAGTAGAAGAAAAGGAAAAGAAGAATAAGAAAAATAAGAAGAAGAAGTTGAAGAAGAAGAAGAAAAAGACAAAAAAGAAGAAGAAGAAGAAGAAAAAGAAGAAGAATAAGAAGAAGACAAAGAAGAAGAAGAAGAAGAATAAGAAGAAGAAGAAGAAGAATAAGAAAAAGAAGAAGCAGAAGTAGAAAAAGGAGAACTAGAATAAGAAGACGAAGAAGAAAAAGAGGAAGAAGAAGAAGTTGTAGAATAACAATGAAGAAGAAGAAGAAGAAGAAGAAAAAGAAGAAAAAGAAGAAGAAGAAGAAGAAGAAGAACATGAACAAGAAGTAAAAGAAGGAGGAGAAGAATAAGAAGAAGAAAAAGCTGTAGCAGAAGAAGAAGAAGAACAACAATAAGAAGAAAAAGAGGAAGATAAAATAGTAGTAGTAGAAGAAGAAGAAGAAGAGAAAGAAGAAAAATAATAATATGAAAAAGAACCAGAGGGAGAATAAGAAGAAGTTGAAGAAGAAGAAGAAGAAGAAGAAGAAAATGAGGAGGAGAAGAAGAAGAAGAAGAAAAAGAAGAAGAAGAAGAAGATGGAGAAGAAGGAGAAGAAGAAGAAGATTATGATGATGAAGAAAAATCGGAAAAAGTAGAAAAAATAGAAGAAGAAGAAGACAGAGAAGAAGAAGAAAAAGAAGAAGAAGTAGAAGATGAAGTAGTAGAATAGGGAAAAAGTAGAAGAAGAAGAAGAAGAAGAGGAAGCTAAAGAAGTAGAAGAAGAAGAGGAAGAAGATGAAGACAAAGAAGAAGAAGAAGAAGAAGAAGAGGAAGAAGAAGAAGAAGAAGAAGAAGGAGAAAAAGAACAAGAAGAAGAGAAAGAGAAGAAGAGGAAGTGGAGAAGAAGAAGAAGAAGAAGTAGATGAAGAAGATGTAGAGGACGCAGACGAAGAAGAAGATGAAGAAAAAGAGGAGGAAGAAGAAGAAGAAGAGAAGAACGAGAAGAAAAGAATAAGAAGAAGTGGAAATAGAAGAAGTCGAAGAAAAAGAAGAAGAGGAAGAAGTAAAGGAAGAAGAAGGAGAAGAAGAAGAAGAAGAAGACGAAGAAAAAGAAGAAGAAGAAGAAGAGGAAGAAGAAATAAGAAGAAGAAGTAGTAGTAGTAAAAGAAGAAGAAGAAGAAAAAAAAAGTGAAGAAGAAGTAGAAGTAGAAGTAGTAGTAGTAGAAGAAGAAGAAGATGAAGAAGAAGAAGTAGAAAACAAAAAAATAATAATAAGAACAAAAAGTGGAAAAATAAGAAGAAAAAGAAGAAGAAGATGAAGAAAAAGAAGATGAACTAGTTTAAGAAGAAGTAGAAGAGGAACAAGAAGAAGAAGAAGAAGAAGAAAAAGAAGTAGAAGAAGAAGAAGAAGAAGAAGAAGCAGAAGAAGAGGTAGAAGAGGAGGAAGAAGTTGAAAAATAAGAAGAAGAAGTAGAAGAAAAAGAAGAGGAAGAAGAAGTAGAAGAAGAAGAACACGAATAAGAAGTTGAAGAAGAAGAATAAGAAGAAGAAGAAGAGGAAGAAGAAGAAGAAGAAGAAGAAGAAGAAGAAGAAGAAGAAGAAGAAGAAGAAAAAGTAGAAGTAGAAGATTAGGAAGAAGAAGAAGAAGAATAAGTAGAAAAAGAAGAAGAAGAACAAGTAAAAAAATTAGAAGAATAAGAAAAAGAAAATGATAAGGAGGAAGAAGTAGAAGAAGAGGAAGACAAAGACGAAGAAGAAGAAAAATAAAAAGAAGAAGAAGAAGAAGAAGAAGAAGAAGAAGTTAATGAAGAAGAAGAAGAACAAGAAGAAGAACATGAAGAAGAAGAAGAAGAAGAAGATGATGAAGAAGGGGAAGAAGAAGAAAAAGAAGAAGAATATGAAGAAGACAAAGAAGAAGAAGAAGAAGAAAAAGTAGATCATGATAATAAAGATGATAATGATGGAAACTAAAGAAGAAGAAGAAGAAGAAGAAATAATAGAAGAAGAAGAAGAAGAGGAAGATGATGAAGAAGAAGAAGAAGATGAAGTAAAAGAAGAAAGAGAAGAAGAAGAAGATGAAGAAGAAGAAGAAGAAAAAAAAGAAGAAGAAAAAAACATGAAGAAGTAGAAGTGCAAGAAGAAGAAGAAGATGAAGAAGAAGAGGAGGAGGAGGAAGAAGAAGAAGAAGAACAAGGAAAGAAGGAGAAGAAAAGAAGAAGAGGTAGAGGAAGAA
>JAIUJO010001558.1:32500-35000 GCA_023846275.1 Vanilla planifolia | reverse complement strand
AAGAAGGAGAAGAAGATGGAGTAGAAGAAGGAGAAGAAGAAGAAGGAGAACAAGAAGGGGAAGAAGAAGAAGAAGAAGGAGAAGAAGAAGAAGAAGAATGGGAAGGGGAAGAAGGAGAAGGAGAAGGAGAAGAAGAAGATGAAGAAGTTTAAGAAAAAGGAGGAGGAGAAGAAGAAGAAAAAGAAGAAGAAGAAGAAGAAGATGAAGGAGAAGAAGAAGGAGAAGAAGAAGAAGAAGAAGAAGAAGAAGAAGAAGAAAAAGAAGGCAAAGAAGAAGAAGAACGTGAAGAAGAAGGAGAAGAAGAAGAGGGGAAAGAAGAAGAAGAAGAAGAAGAAGGAAGAAGGTAGAAGGAGAAGAAGAGGAATAATAATAAGAAGAAGACGAAGAAGAAGAAGAAGGAGAAGAAGAAGAAGAAGAAGAGGGCAAAGAAGGAGAAAAAGGTGGAGAAGAAGTAGTAGAAGAAGGAGAAGAAGAAGGAGAAGAAGAAGTAGAATAAGGAGAATAAGAAGAAGAAGAAGAAGAAGATGAAGAAGAAGAAGAAGAATAAGAGGAAGACGAAGAAGAAGAAGATGAAGCAAATGAAGAAGGAAGAAGAAAGAAGGAGAAGAAGGAGAAGATGAAGAAGTAGAGGGAGAAGATGAAGATGGAGAAGAAGAAGAAGAAGGAGAAGAAGAGGAGGAAGAAGAAGAAGAATAAAATGAAGAAGAAGAAGGAGAAGGAGAAGAAGAAAGGGAACAAGAAGAAGGAGAAGAAGATGGACAAGGAGAAGGAGAAGGGGAAGGAGAAGGAGATGGAGAAGAAGAACAAGAAGAAGAAGAAGGAGAACAAAAAAGAAGTAGAAGAAGAAGAAGCAGGAGAAGGAGGAGAAGAAAAAGGTGGAGAAGGAGAAGAAGGAGAAGAAGAAGAAGAACATGAAGTAGAACGAGGAGAAGAATAAGAACAATAAGAAGAAGAAGAGGAGGAAGAAGAAGAAGAAGGAGAACAAGAAGAAGGAGAAGAAGAAGAAGAAGAAGATGAAAAGAAGAAGGAGAAGGAAAAGAAGAAGAAAGAGGAGAAGGAGAAGAAGAAGAAGAAGAAGAAGGAGGAGAAGAAGAAGAAGAAGAAGTAAGAGAAGGAGAAGAACAAGAGGAGGAAGAAGAAAAAGAAGAAGAAGGAGAAGATGAAGAAGAAGAAGAAGAAGAAGAAGAAGAAGGAGAACAAGGAGAAGAAGAAGAAGAAGAAGAAGAACAAGAATAAGAAGATGAAGAAGGAGAAGAAGAAGAAGAAGGAGAAGAAGAAGTAGAAGAAACAGAAGTAGAAGAAGAAAAAGAAGGAGAAGAAGAGGAAGAAGAAAGAGAAGAGGTGGGAGAAGAAGATGAAGGAGAAGAAGGAGATGAAGAAGAAGAAGAAGAAGAAGAAGAAGATGATGAAGGAAAAGAAGAAGAAGGAGAAGAAGAAGAACGAGAAGAAGAGGAAGAAGTTTAGAAGATTAAGGGGAACATGGAGAAAAAGAAGGAGAAGAAAAAGGAGGAGAAGAAGAATGTGAAGAAGGAGAAAAAGAAGTAGGAGAAGAAGAAGAAGAAGAAGGAGATGGAGAAGAAGAAGAAGAAGAAGAAGAAGGTGCAGGAGAAGGAGAAGAAGAAGAAGAAGAAGAAGGCGAAGTTGAAGAACAATCTGAAGAAGAAAGGAGAAGAGGGTGAAGAAGAAGGAGAAGAGGAAGAAGAAGGAGAAGAAGAAGGAGAAGAGGAAGAAGGAGAAGAAGAAGAAGAAGAAGAAGGAGAAGAAGAAGAAGGAGAAGGATAAGATGGAGAAGGTGAAGAAGAAGAAGGAGAAGAAGAAGCAGAAGAGGAAGAAAAAGGAGGAGGAGAAGAAGAAAAAGAGGAGAAGAAGAAGAAGGAGAAGAAGAAGAAGGAGAATAAGAAGAAGGAGAAGGAGAAGGAGAAGAAGTAGGAAAAGAAGAAAAAGAAGAAGAAGAAGGAGAAGGAGAAGATGAAGAAGAAGAAGAAGAAGAGGAAGGAGAAGAAGAAGTAATAGAAGAAGGAGAAGATGAAGAAAAAGAAGAACAAGGAGAAGAAGGAGAAGAAGAAGAAGAAGGAGAACAAGGAGAAGAAGAAGAAGAAGAAGAACAAGAATAAGAAGATGAAGAAAGAGAAGGAGAAGAAGGAGAAGAAGAAGGAGAAGAAGAAGAAGTAGAAGAACCAGAAGTAGAAGTAGAAGAAGAAGGAGAAGAAGAGGAAGAAGAAAGAGAGGAAGTGGGAGAAGAAGGTGAAGGAGAAGAAGAAGGAGAAGAAGAAGAAGAAGAAGAAGAAGAAGAAGAAGAGGATGAAGGAAAAGAAGAAGAAGGAGAAGAAGAAGAATGAGAAGAAGAGGAAGAAGTTTAGAAGATTAAGAAGGAACATGGAGAAGAAGAAGGAGAAGAAGAAGGAGAAGAAAAAGGAGGAGAAGAAGAAAGTGACGAGGAGAATAAGAAGAAGAGAAGAAGGAGAAAAGGAACGACGAGAAGAAGAAGAAGAAGAAGAAG
>JAIUJO010003271.1:40000-41097 GCA_023846275.1 Vanilla planifolia | reverse complement strand
TTCTTTTTTGTCTTGTTCTTCTTCTCCTTATTCCTTTTCTTCTTCTTTTTCTTCTTCTTCTTTTCTTCTTCTTCTTTATCTCCTTCTCCTTCTTTTTCTTCTTTTTCATCATCTTTTCCAACTTCCTCTTCTTCTTCTTCTTCAAGTTGATTTTCCAGTTGTTCATTTCTTCTTCTTCTTCTTCTTCTTCATCATCATAATCGTCATCATCATCTTTTTCTTCTTCTTCCATCGCTTCTACTTCTTCTTCTTCATCATTTTCTTCTTCTTCTTCTTCCTCTTCTTCTTTATAATCATCATCATCTTCTTCTTCTTCTATTTTTCTTCTTCTTCTTTTTCTTCTTGTTCTTCTTCTTCTTCTTCCTCTTCTTCTTATTCTTCGTCTTCCTCTACTTAATCTTCTTCTTCTTCTACTACTACTACTTGTTCTTCCTCATCTTTATCTCCATTTTCTTTCTCTCCTTCTTTTTCTTCTTATTCTTCTTCTCCTTCCCATTGTTCTTCTTCTTCTTCTCCTTCTTCTTCTTCTTCCTCTCCTTCTTCTTCTTCTTCTTCTACTTCTTTTTCTTCCTCTTCAACTTGCTCTTCTCCTTCTCCTTCTTCTTCTTCTTCTTCTACTTTTTCTTCTTCGTCATCATCATCGTCATCATCGTCTTCCTATCCTCTTCCTTCATCTTCTTCTTCATTATCTTCTTCCTCTTCTCTCTCTTCCTCTTCATCTCGTTCATATACTTCTTCTATTTCTTCTTCTTCTTCTTCTTCTTCTTCATTTTCATCTTTTAAATCTTCTTCTTCTTCTAGTTCTTCTTCTTCTTCTTGTTCTTATTCTTCTTCTTCTTCTTCGTCTATTACATCTTCATCTTCTACATCATCTTCCACTTCTTCTTCTTCTTCTATGTCATCTTCTTCTTCTTCTAATACTACTTCTTCGTCTTCTTCTTATTCTTTGTACACCAATTCGTCTTCTTCTTCTTCTTCTACTTCTTCTTCACTATCATCTTCTTCTTCTTTTACTACTAGTATTGCTACTTTTCTTCCTCTTCTTCTTCTTCTTCTTCATATTCTTCTTTTGCTTCTTCCTGTACTATCTTCTTGCT
>JAIUJO010003271.1:0-2500 GCA_023846275.1 Vanilla planifolia | reverse complement strand
TTCTTCTTCTTCTTCTTCTTCCCGTTCCTCTACTCCTTCTTCTTCAACATAAACTTCTTCTTATTCTTCTCCTCCTTCTCTTACTTCTGTTTCTTCTTCTAGTAGTACTTTTTCTTCTCCTTTTTCTTATTCTTCTTCTTCTCCTTCCACTTCTCATTCTTCTTCATGATCATCATCTTCCTCTTCTTCATCATCATCATCTACTTCTTCTTCTTTTTCTTCTTCTACTTTTTTTTTCTTCTTCCACTACTTCCTCTTCATCTTCTTCTTTTTCTTCTTCTTCAACTTCTATTACTCCATCTTCTTCTTCTTTGTCTTCTTAATTGTCTTCTCCTTTCCCTTTTTCCTCATTTTCTTCTACTTTTTCTTCATCTTCTTCCACTTCTTCCTGTTTTTCTTCTTCTTCTTCCACTACTATTACTACTACTACTTCTTCCTCTTCTTCTTCTTCTTCTTCTTGTTTTCTTCTTCTACTTCTTCTTCTTCTTCTTCCTTTTCTTCTTCTTCTATTAATTTTTCTTCTTCTTCTACTTCATATTCTTCTAATTCTTCTACTTCTTCCTCTTCCTCTTCTTCTTCTTTTTGCTCTTCTACTTCCTAGACTTCTTCTTCTTCTTCCTCTTCTTCCACTTCTTCTTCTTCTTCTTCTTCTTCCTCTTCTGCTTCTTCTTCTTCTTCTTCTTTTTGTTCTTCTTCTTCTACTTCTACTTGTTCTTTTTTATCTACTTCTTCTTCTTCTTCTTCTTCTTCTACTACTACTACTTACTTTTCTTGTTCTTCCAGTTCTTCTTCTTCCACTTCTTCTTCTTCCTCTCCTTCTTCTTCTTCTTCGTCTTCTCCTTCTTCCACTTCCGCTTCTGCTTTTTCTTCTTCATCTTCTGCTTCATCTACTTCTTCATCTTCTTCTTCTTCTTCTTCTCCTTCTTCATCGACTCCTTCGTCATCACCACCATCTTCTTCTTCTATTTTTTCTTCTTCTTCTTCTTCTTGTTATTCTTCTTTTACTTCTTTTTATTCTTCGTCTTCTTCTTATTGTTCTTCTTCTTCTTCTTCCTTTACTTCTTCTTCTTTTTATTCTTCTTCTTCTTCTTCCTGTTCTTCTGCTTCTTCTTCTTCTAATTTTTCTTTTTTTTATTCTTCTTCTTCTTCTTTTTCTTCTTCCTGTTCTTCTACATCTTCTTCTTCTTCTTTGTCTTCTTATTCTTCTTCTTCTTCTTTTTCTTCTAATTCTTCTTCTTTTTCTTCTTCTTCTTCTTCTTCTTCTTCTTCTTCTTCTTTGTATTCTTCTTCTTTCACATCTTGTTCTTCTTCTTCCTTCTCCTTTTGCTCCTCCTCTTCTTCTCCTTTTTCTTCTTCCTCCTCTTCTTCCTCCTCTTCTTCTGCCTCTTCTTTTTCTTCTTCTTCTTCTACTTCTTCACCTCCTCCTCTGCCTCCTCCCCCTCCACCTCCTTCTTCATCCCCTCCTTCATCTTTTATTTCTTCTTCTTCTTCTTCCTCTAACTTTAATTCTTCTTCTTCCTGTTCTTCTTCTTCTTCTTCTAATTTTTCTTTTTTTAATTCTTCTTCTTCTTCTTTTTCTTCTTCCTGTTCTTCTACATCTTCTTCTTCTTTTTCGTCTTCTTATTCTTCTTCTTCTTCTTCTTCTTCTTCTAATTCTTCTTCATTTTCTTCTTCTTCTTCTTCTTCTTCTTCTTCTTCGTCATCTTCTTCTTCTTCTTTCACTTCTTGTTCTTCTTCTTCCTCCTCCTTTTGCTCCTCCTCTTCTTCTCCTTTTTCTTCTTCCTCCTCTTCTTCTGCCTCTTCTTTTTCTTCTTCTTCCTCTTCTTCACCTCCTCCTCTGCCTCCTCCCCCTCCACCTCCTTCTTCATCCCCTCCATCCTTTATTTCTTCTTCTTCTTCTTCCTCTAACGATAATTCTTCTTCTTCCTATTCTTCTTCTACTTCTTCTTCTTCTTCTTCTTCTTATTCTTCTTCTTTGTCATCCACTTCTTCTCCTTCTTGTTCTTCTTCTTCTTCTTCTTCTTGCACTTTTTCTTTTACTTCTTCTCCTTCTTCTTCTTCTATATCTTCTTCTTCTTCTTCTTCTTCTTCTACTTCTTCTTCTCCCTCTTCGCCTTCTTCTTTGTACTTTTCTTCTTTTTCTTCTTCTTCTTTGTCCTTTTCTTCTTCTTCTACTTCCTCTTCCTCCTCTTCTTCCTCTTTTGCCTCTCCTTCCTTTTCTTCTTCATCTTCTTTTTTCTTCTTCTTCATCTTACTCTTGTTCCTCTTCTACTTCTTCTTTTCTTCTCTTCTTCTTTTTCTTTTTATTCTCGTTAATTCCCTTCCCCTTCTTCATCTTTTCTTCATCTTCTTCTTCTTCTTCTTCTTCTTCTTATTCTTCTTATTCTTCTTCCTCTTATTCTTCTTCTTCTCCTCCTCCTCCTTTTTCTTCTTCTTCTTCTTATCTTTCATCATCTTCTTAATATTCTCCTTTTTCTTCTCCATCTTCTTTTGCTTCTTC